>RPOG01003731.1:17054-35356 GCA_008086565.1 Thalassoma bifasciatum | reverse complement strand
ACAAAAACAAATGAGGTGTAGAGAATAACTTTATTGCCATAAACTTTAAAAATAAGGCCTTCTATAAAAGTTAAAATTATTTAAAATATTCCCCAAACCCCTATACACTAACTAAACTAAAGAAACCTGAATAAACCCAAATTAACTTAAAGCAAGCTGAGGCCACCAGAAGGGAGGCAGACTACAGAGGGAAGTGCAGGGGAGTGCTCCCTTATACTCACCAAGTGAAGCACAGCACACACACTTCAAATCCTCACACATAAATCTGTGTAGCCCTAGTGACCCAGTGTCAAACACATGCAAAAAGGTGGAGGGCCCTCACCCTGGGTGCCTAGCCTCCCCAACTAGTGGGCTCAACTTCTGAAACAAAAGAAAACAGAGAAACAAGAGAAACAAGAAAGCAAACCAGTTGGTGAAAACTACTAACTAAGGGGAAAAGAAACTAAGGATACTAAATACAATACAAAGGAAACTAACTAAGGAAACAGAACCAAACTATGAACTAACTTAACACAACACCAAGTAACTGAGGGATAAGGAAACAAACTACCAAAAACAAAGGGAAACCAACTCAAATAAATGAGGCAAACAAACCAAACCAAAAGGAACAAAAACAAGCAACTGAAAGGGGCAAAAACAGCAGCAGGTCAACCTATAAACACAAACAAAACCTGCTGTTAGAATATTTTAAAATCAGATGGTTAAAATATCAGCCACCACACTCACCAGCCCAAGATGCCAGCAGAGAGAGGCCTACTTCAGGCCTCAGCTGCCTTTTATTAACTGCACCCTGCTACCTGATTAGATAGGGGAGGAGTTAGAGGAGGAGAGGGAGCTGCATTCAAAGGCAGCACTGCTACCTGCCACATATGTAATGTTATTAACTGTACATTCATGACCTTAACGTGTTAAGAGAATAGTATTGTAGCTGAGAAGTACTGTGTCACCGTGACCCAGAACAACATGCAGAGGAAAGGTGGGGAGTAGCTGAAAACAGGATTTGGCCTTGGCAGGCTGTCCTGACAGAGTACTTCAGGGAGCAAGTGAGGTGAGTTACTAATATAGGTGAGAAGCTCTGTAAGTGAACATTCCCATAAAAACAGGATATAAGATAGGCTAGAACTCCTGGCTGGTCACCAAAACTCATTAGGTTGGATGTTTTGACAGGATACAGGTGACAGGGCTAGAGTTGAACAGAGACACGAGGCCCATCTCTCATAGCAACCAGAAGGAAGTAAACAGAGAGCAATGACGTTGTTGAAACCTTCATATGGGAAAGACAACTAGGAAGAGGGGAAGTCCGTCTATCTTGATGCTGTGAGCTGTGTTGTGTTGAATCTTCAATAAAGATCCCGCAAGAGGCCGCAAGCTGAATTCCGTGTCCGAGTCGTTCATGTCTTTGAACTCAATCTGGGAAATCCTCAACATGAGCCTGGAAAACTTAAAAAAATTACGATACCTCGTAGAAACGTTTCTCTCATCTTTACGCTAAGGTAGTATGATGATGTCATTTGGCTGCATGGTGTTCAGGTGTTTTTTTTCCTAAGAAGTTGGTTTCTCATTAGTTATTGGACGTTAAAAACCGCGATAAAAGTTTCGTTTTAGGATAGTTGACAGCTGCCGTTTGTGAGTAGTTTTTACCGGGGATATAAGAAACTTCAGGAAAGAGTCAAAAGGAGACTAAACCCTCTAAAGAAGAAGAAATACATTTTTTTATTTCTCTTTTTTACTGGGCTCCACCAGAAATTCTCTACTGCGCAGACTCTGGCTGCACAATGGCAGCTAGAGAAACGGGGTTTTTTGGCTTCAAAAACGTAGAACGGTGACAGGCGGAAGCGCGCTGTCCATTCTATATACAGTCAATGGTTTGGACGTGACTTCCGGTACTTCTGGAGCCAGCCTCAAGTGGTCACTGGAGGAACAGCAGCTTTTTAGCACTTCCGTGTTGTCTAATTTTTCAGATTGGAGTTTGCCGCTTGGTACAAACAGGTGACCTGTAGTCAACCAAGAATCAGGTGCCCTGTGATGCTGGTAAGTCATGATCAGCAGCTGTTAACACTGAAACTGATACATTTTAGTGTGACAGCTCAAGTCTCTCATTTCTTTCAGGGATGAAAATTTCAGGCCATGGAATCAGGGCCCCTGGAGTCATGATGAGTCCAGAAACAGTTGCTGTCAAGATGGTCAGAGGATATTATTCTGGTACAGTTAAACAAGAGGTATCTACTCTAAAAAAACTCAGAGAACTTGAAAAGAAGAACAATATTGTTGAATTTATTGAACATTTTCAGCAAAAAGGTTCCCATTTTCTGGTTTTTGAGATGCTGGACATGAGTCTGTATGACTTCATGATGAGGAGGAACTAGAAGCCTCTGAATTTATCAGAAATCAGAGTCATCAGTCAACAGATGCTGGTGGCCCTGTTTAATGCTGATCACAAATACTGAGTACAGAGAACAAATCTGATGAAGATATCTCATCAATTGTCTTTGTTATATATTTATCAAATCATAAAGCGACTTTATGGACACCCTGTTGTTTTATGAGGATAACAGCTTATCATCACCTCCTATGGTGTGAGATTTGCTGAACAGTCTATATTGTTGAGGGTTTTTTGTTGTTGTTTGTTTCTTATCTTTTGTTTCTTTTTTTGCTGATTTAACCTGTATTTTTATGTTTCATTTCACTTTTTTTCTGTGTGGTTAAATGTGAAAAAGCTATTAAGAAAACTGTTCAACTGAATCGTAAAAACAGTCATGTGAGCAGTTTTTTGTTGATTGATGGTCATGAGGTCATGAGATGTGTGCCTGCATTCTCATTTTACTATTTTACATTTTACTATAAAACATGTAGTGAAGCCATGTTAGTACAAATGTACAGAAATGCATATTAGGCTTGATTTTGTAGAGAAATTCATGACTTAAAATCCGACTTGACCAACTAAAGACACATTTTAAGGCCCGATTAAATAAAACCGCATTGATTTAGGAGTTAAAACATTGGTAATTGCTTCATGCACAACAGTAGAAGTTTCCAGGGCTTTGTTTTCAAACCTGCTGTAAAAATCCCCAGGCTCATGTCCTGTTTCCCACTGGGACATTTAGAGAGACAGGAAGTTTTTATCAAGGACAATTTGTTCAATGAACTTGAAGAGATGATGGGATTAAGTTTTTAGAGCACTGCGCCTACTGTTTGAACTGAAATGTTCCTGAAATGTGTAAATTAACTGACTTTAGGGAGACTATGAGACAGAAACTAGTTCATATTGATGTAAATTCAGGGACAGTTAAGCGCTTATTAGAACAAACCTGATTTTAGTGCAGCTTTTATGAATCTTTGTGTGCTTTCTAGCACAGTCACACTGCTACTGAGTGACGCTATGTCTTTAAAGCGGTTTCGTTTGTTTGCACATCAAGTAAACACTAAATCACTAAGCCTGTGCTATAATTCATGAGATACTGAAGTGAATTGCATGCATGTGGAGGTGTTGATCTGGGTATACAGTTGTACCCAAAAGCTTACACCCTCCAGCAGTATTTCTGATTTTTTTGGGCTTTTCTCAGAAAATATGACTGATAGCACAAAACCCTTTCTGTCGCTCTTGGTTAGTGGTTTGGTGAAGACATTTATTGGGGGAAAAAAACAGTTTACTCTTTTTAAATCATAATGACAATGGAAACTTCAAAAATGACCCTGTTAAGAAGCTTCTACAACTCTGGTGGTTTTGGCCTGATGAATTAATTAACATTGCTCAATATTTTGTTGTGGACTTACAGAAATCAAACTGTTCAATGCCCTGGATATTTATGAGAAATTAATTTCTGTCTTAACCAGCGTTTTATGTGACTTTTTCCTACTATTCGTCATATTTGTATGAAATTTCATACAATAACCACAAGTGAAACTTCAGTCATTGGGTAGAGGTCAATAGTTTAACAATGAAAAGGTTTGCTTAAAAAAAAAGAAGAAGAAAAAAAAAGTGGTTATAACTCACCTATTGCAACAAGAAATGCTAAAAGAGGCTACGTGTAATTCTTGTGCTTGTAAGCGAGAAATTTTAATTTGTCAGCTGTCTTGGCTCTGTGTCAGGAAATGTTTGACTGTGTGACCCCTGAGCCCAGGAGGTGTGGGGTTGGAGGGGGGGTATAAAAGTCCCTGCCTGGACACAGGGCCACAGTCCACCTGCCTGAGGAGACTGTCACACACACCTCAGCAGTGAAAGGTAAGGCTAAAGGCTAAAGGCTGCGTTCTTTCTGTGATAATGTTTGGTCAGCGCTGCAAAACTGAAATCTATGCAAGTGTTTGTGTCTTATCAGACTCAGAATGGGCCAAATTCAACTGACCTAAGTCTACCTGAAAGATACACTGATTGCTTTTGAGTGAAAAAAGCAAGAAAAGAAGAATGTACTTTTTAAATTTCTTGTGTGAAGACATTTGTAGCTCAAGACCCCAAAGAACAATTTTTTCATTGGGAGATTCTTTAAATAATTTGGGAATCATTTTTGTCTCTTAATATCTAGATTTATGTATTTTCTATTCTGGATTTATAAGGTGAATTTGGCTTATATAGAGTCTTATTAGACTTTTTTTAAAATCAAAACTAAGACACACGCAGTGTGCGATAAGTCCTGACATGGGTTGTTCTATAACAGTGATCATTTGATCTTTAAAGAAGTTGTTGGATTGGTTGCCTTGAAATGTGCTATAAAACTTAACTACTAAACAAAACAAGAAAAGCAAATTGTGTCTATTGAAGAAAGCCTTAAGAGTCAGTTTAATTATTAATTCTTCTTCAGACTTGAATTCCAAGTAGAGTTGTTTAAGCACTTTTCATTCAAGTACTACGAGGATGCACATCAGAGCTTTGCAGCCCTTTGACCCACATTTTAAAGAGGGGGGTTTCCCATACAGTAAACATGGATATAAAGTAATGATACAAGATGTTCAGTATAAACGATGCAGATTTTCAAACTTTGGTTGGTACACTCATATGATGTAGAAATACTTAAATCTGTCTGTAAACTGATCCAAACCGGTGTTTTGAAAATAGAACAAGATCCTCACAAGACTTGCTGAAATGATGAGGTCATCAAATAAGGTTTACCTTTCTTGTTCATGACCCTTTCGAGGAGCAGGCCTCAATCATCAAAGTCATTACCTCCCAACAGGGCTCTAGCCAATCAGGGGAAAGGGGATTTGTGGAGCGGGGAGCCTTAAAGCGGGGTCATGTTTGCTAGTCGTGACCATTCACTGTATATAGAATGGACAGCGTGGCTCCGCCTGTCAACGTTCTATGATCTACGATCGTGATGAAAAATGTACAGATGCAGTTTTTTCCTTGTTTCATGCAATAGTTCCTGTCATTGAAATAACATTGCTCAATATTTTGTTGTGGACTTACAGAAATTAAACTATTCAATGCCCTGGATATTTATGAGTAATTAATTTCTGTCTTAACCAGCGTTTTATGTGACTTTTTCCTACTATTTGTCATATTTGTATGAAATTTCATACGATAACCACAAGTGAAACTTCAGTCATTGGGTAGAGGTCAGTAGTTTAACAATGAAAAGATTTGTTTAAAATAAAGAAGAAGAGAAAAAAAGTGGTTATAACTCACCTTTTGCAACAAGAAATGCTAAAAATATAACTGTTTCTATTCCCTTTTTTCTCTGTGGGGAGTTAAAGGGTCGATAACCTAAACACACTGACCCCAACACTTTATAAAAAAAAAAAATTAAAAAAATAGTCTTATGCACATGTAAATTCAGTTTTGTTCATTGTCCATCTGGAACTTATTGTGGCTCAAGGGAACATGGTAAATAAATCTTATTTTTCCTTAATTTGTCATTTTCTAGCTCTCAGTATTATTTTTCTATTCTTATGGCATTTTGCAATTTATGTGAACTGCTGTGACAAAAAAAATTCTCTCTGGGGGATCAATGAAGAATATTCTATTCTTTTCTGTTCTGTTCTATCCTATTCTGTTCTATTCTATTCTATTCATAAGATAAGATAAGATACTCATTTATTCATCTCACAATCGAGAAAGTCACAGTCACAGTAGCGATGTAAGACAATACATGGTGCAAAAGTTCCAAGTATATAATAATATAATCAGTGTCTACAAAGAAAGAATAACAAAGACAGAGCTACTGCAACAAGCTGCCACTGAGTGACATTTGGAAAAGTAGAAATAGAAATAAATGAATAAATAAGTGAATTAATTAGTAAGAAAAGTTCATCAGAAACGACAGCTTGTACATATTTCTCTTGTCAGCCTCCACCTCCACAGGGTCCACGACTGAACAGGACTGAACTGGACTTCTTCACTAGCCCTCCAGAGAGGGGGAGGGTTAAACAGAGTCTAGGGTGTAGAGTCTAATCAGATGATTTGGTCTGACCTCATTTTAAACTGTGATGGTGTGTTTAAAAACCACCCTCTGTATTAATGACTGTGATTTTTCCTATAGATGAATCTCATCGTCCTTCCCTCCATCCTGCTGGTCATTTCTGCTGTCCATGCTTTCCAGTATTCAGAGCTGGTGAAGTACATCGACATGCACCAAGAAGAATATGTTGAGGTAGGATATGAATTAATAAAAGAGGGAGGGAGGGCTTTCCAGAATCTATAAAGGTGAAAAATAGAGATACATGCAGTCTGAGGATTCATAGATAAACCTCACCCTCTCTACTGCAGCCGACCCATAACTGCACCAAAAACATTTAGGGAGACATCTAATGGAACAGAACGATAAGGCAAATTTTAATAAAAACAAAATATTAAAAATCATTATAATGAAGCTCTTAAAAATATTCACAATCAACAAAGATGTTAAACTATGAGTCACGTAAATACATGTTCTTCCCACTGTCAGTCAGATTTTCTCTGACCTTAGAAAATAAAGAGTTTTACATGAAGAGAGAAATGTGTGAAATCAGAGCTCAGCACTTCAACAAGAGCAGATCCAGCCTCATTTCTTATGCATAAAAAATGTCACTCATATCAAAAACCACAGATGTCATAAACCCATCTGATCTGCCACAGCTTTAAAAATGCTGCCCTCTGCTGGTCAAACTGTGGCAAAGACTGAGAATCTGGTTTGACAGTATTTTGAATTCTGGAGCTTCACAGGATTTAATCAGAGCTTTTGATTTTTGACCATCTTAGAAAAAGTCTGATGTATTACATCCTCCTTAGAACACAGCCTCGACCTATCATGTGTCCCTGAGACACAGAAGAAACGTTAGAATACCAAACCAGCCTGTTAAGTAAGGAGAAATATGAAAAGATGAAAAGAAGTGCATGCCTTCTTTAACGGCGACGTAGCTCACTTTGTGGAGTGATGGCCTTGGCTCTTCACTGTTTTTATTTTACTTCTTCAGATTAATACATTTCATCTGTTGAATTCCTTAATTTTATAAGATGCATTTAAAAACGATAGCAACCACCTTATATTGTCCCTGTGTGTGTGTGTGTGTGTGTGTGTGTGTGTGTGTGTGTGTGTGTGTGTGTGTGTTCCAGGCTCTAAGGAGTTGGGTGGCTATTGAAAGCGACTCCAGCAACGTCCAGAAGAGACCTGAACTACATCGCATGATGGAGATGACGGCTGAGAAGCTGAGGCTGATGGGAGGGACTGTAGAGCTGGTGGACATCGGCGATCAAGAGGTGAGCTGCACCCCTGCCCAACACCCCACCTCTATTAAATTCTGACATCCTGAGATAATCCAGCTTTGAATATACAGCCCAACCCTCAGTAAAACCAGACAGAGAGCTTGAGACTGTCACAACATTAAATGATATTTACCAGCCAGTAAGTGAATAGTAAACTGTTATGTCAGGTGTAGCATGCATTTTTACTCTCCTATCCAAATATTATCTCCTCCTATTACCACTGATTAGCTCTGTGATGTCTGCAGCTTCCTGATGGACAGACGTTAGCTCTGCCTAGAGTAGTGACGGCTCAGTTTGGCACTGACCCCAACAAACACACGGTCTGTGTCTATGGTCACGTGGATGTCCAGCCTGCAAAGATAGAGGATGGATGGGCCACGGATCCCTACAACCTGACAGACATCAACGGTAACAGCCTCTCAAAACTCTACACAGCAACATCAGGTCGTACAGGGTAAACGAACACATTGTAAATATAAAATATATGGAGTTTAATAATATGAAGCAGGACAATTAATTTTTAAGAGGGGCCACACGAGACACCTGATTCATTTTGGAGGGCCACATCAACAAGAATGCAAACTTGATTCTGCTCAATATTAACTTGTTTAAATGCTTTTACTTATATTTTTGGTTATCTGCTGCTGGTAACCTGAAAAATAAGGAATTTCTGTAAATATGTGAAACTGTGGTATGGGTCGAGTAGGAAAATACTCCCATGGAAGTGATAAACAGTTAAAACAGAAACAGTCATTGCATTAGTGTGTCATCTCATGTTAAGCTTGTTAGTTCCCTCATATATTGTATATTTGAAGCAAATTTATACAAAACAATAACGTCTTAAGCTTCATTTTACTTCTACAGTGAGAAAAATCTATCTGTCTTGAGCTTGAACAAGCACATTGAAATCTGGATGAATTCCTCAAGGGTGATCATCAATGTTAGAGGATCTTGATTTGATTTTGTTGAACTTCATCACTTGTCGCTGTTTACACAGGGCTCATGTGAATCCATGTGGAAATAATGGGAAATTCAGGCTTTTGAAAACAAAAGCAGCACAGTTGTATTGAATTTGTTGTTTTGTTTTGTTTTTTTTCATTCGTATTCTAACCCATGATTTACCCCCCGCGGGCCTGACAGGGATGCCCAAAGGGTGGGATGTGGCCCTGGGGCCTTAAGTTGCCCATGTCTGATTTGAAGTGTTAAAAGATTGGGTAACATAATAGAGTCTGGTCACAGTTTTTTTCTCTTCCTATAAACGATCCTCATCACACAGTCCAAAGTTCTTGGACCAAAGTGAACGAAGTTGTGTGTGGCCTCATCTTGAAGTCCAGTGCAGTGGTGTGCTTGCAGTGTATGTGGCCCCCATTGTGGCTTGATTGAAAAACAAGCTCAAGTGTCCACTTGGGGGCAAAAATGCATGTTAAAGTCGTTCCTTTGGGGGCCAAAATATGCTGAATTGTCCTCTTGGGAACCAAAACACACAGTACAGTCAGCTTGTGATTGGCTAAACACTTTCAGTGCCTCCTAAGCCAGTTAAAGCCGATAAAGAGCCTTACCAGAGGTATGAACATGTGCTAAAGCGTCCACCTGGGGGTGCCAAAGAAGTCCCTTTACAAACTAAAATTTGCAAAAGTGCCTTCTTCAGGGCCAAAACATGTTTAAAAGGACTGTAAGGATTTTCTGGAAAAGCTAGCATAAGCCTTAGTGATAACAACTTTCAACTTTCCATGAGCCCTCACCCAATACTGTGGGGATGACATGACGCCAACCCTGCTCTAAGAGTGTGTCTGTTTGTTTTTTTTGGAAAAACTGATTGGAGAGCAGATCTTTTTAACCCTACTTTTCTTATTCAAGACACATTTTCACTGTATACTACGTTGTTGTATTTATAAACAGTTAAGTGCTGCTGTTTGAAATGTGACAACAGGCACATTTTATAAGTTTGTACTGTAGTTTAGTAGTGTCTGTGTTTAGTGCTACTCACAGCCCGGTGCTCTGAGACGTGTCTGTTACGTTAGTGAATCCTGGTCCTACCAGTGCTAATCTACCAACTCCAACCTCACCAAGCAGGTTTTAATTGATCTGTTGGAGAGAAATCAAATTTCCCCGGTGCAGTGCTTACCCTTTTTACAGAGCACAAAACACAAACCACATCCTCACGTTAACATGTAACAACATGGTGATCCCCCCAACAGCACTTCAGTAAGTAGATGCAACCTCTGCTTGTAGTAAAGAGAACGTCATTCTATTGAAAACTGTGAAATAAATCCTAATATTACTGTATATTTGATATTAACAGACACTCAAAAGGACTAAATTGTGATGGCGAGTGGGTTCTCAAAGATTTAATGACATCTGTCTTTATTACAGATATCTGCAACATCATTTCACCAAGTCAAAATTTGAATTTAAGAAATAGATTAAAATGCATCTTTAATTTCAGATAACTTTGAATAAATCATCACAAATATCTACTATTGGGTTTTGATTATCCTTAATTCCATTTGCACACATCTGCAAGGTATTTTTGCAAAGTCAAAATTGAATTACAGATGTCTTAAATTCAAATTAAGGATATCTAAAATTCAATTGCAGATACCAGTGAGTGGTATTTTTGCTACCCAAGGTGACATTGTAGATAACTGTAATGACACATGAATAGCAAAAGTGACACAATTTCTCCTGTTCAAAATTGAATAACAGATATCTCAAATTCACATTTTGCCAAGTCAAACTTAGCTTTCAAATGTGAAAATGTCAGAGTCTACTGCCATCCACATACTGACATCCTGATCCCTGCACCTGTAGGTAACCTTTATGGAAGAGGGGCATCAGACAACAAGGCTCCAGTTTTAGCCTGGATCCACGCTGTGGGGGCTTACCAGTCCCTCAACATGGTGAGAGACGGTTCACTTCATCTCTTTTATTCCTTGATGCAAAGGGTAACGTCTAATATGCAAGAGGGTGAAAGCTGCAGAGGCTCAGTGACCTCAGGTGAGAGCAGAGCTGAGGCTGGTGGATTTATTTGTGAATCTTTTTAAAACTTAAAGGAGTAAAATACACAGAAGGAGACGCTTCAGGTAAGAAAGAGCTAGAAGATAACTCAAAGTACTCAGAACAGACTGTCTCAGTTGAATAAAAGGCTGATCATTTTGGAAGGGCCAAAGTGCCCCCCCCCCACCCCCCACCCCAAGGCCAGAGGAACAGAAGAGCTCAGCTTCAGCCACCCACTTCCAGAATCACTGCAGCAGTCTGTTCCCTCCATCCTCTGCACCGCTGTGAAACAGTCCACAGCTGGATGTGCACTTCAAAGCCTCAGCCAGATGCTGCGTGCATTATGAGGAGAGGAAATGTGCGGTTGTTGACAGCATTAGTTTCACACGCAGCTGATGGCTCATGGTTTTAATGGTTTGTAAAGCCTGTTACAACACCATTACAAAGACTGATTAGCATGCTCGTCTGTCGGAAGCCAGTTGTTTTCAGATTAGATTCTCCTCCAACAGCTCATCTACTCACAATCTCTCACTGCTACACAGATCTGATGAGTAACATCCTCCCTCTGTCTGTCCACCAGGAGCTGCCGGTCAATGTGAAGTTTGTCATTGAGGGTATGGAGGAGACTGGTTCCAACGGCCTGGATGCCATGATCCTGGCCCAGAGGGACACCTTCTTCTCTGACGTGGATTACATCATCATCTCAGACTGTGGCTGGCTCAGCAGAAGGCCCGCTCTCACCTATGGCACCAGAGGAAACTGCTACTTCTTCGCTGAGGTTGTGAAAAACACAAATCCAAACTGACACTGGGTCTGAACACCCCAGACCAGAATTCATCCAATTAGAGTACATTTACAAAACGACAGGATAAAGTGTCTTATCTTATCCTAACTCATCGTGCGTAAAGTGTTAAGTGAGTTACAGTGGTAAGTCGAGGATTTAAAAACAGCCAGAAACCTGGAGCAGAACCAGACTCATGATAAACAGGGATCTGCTGAGACCATGTTGAGCTTAGAAAGAGTTCTGAACATAAAATAAGTGTTGAAATGATGATGATAGTGAGCCTTTATTAGTTGTAACAACTGGAGTCTGGCAGGTCTGCAGCTGTCTGTAGTAATAAACCAGTGGAAGTATAAAGCAGATGTGAAGATTATCTGGAAAAGCATGTGTTTTTACAGGATAAGACTCCACTTCCCATGAGCACTCTCACCCACTGTCATGAAAAAGCTACTTTTACCAAGGAATGCATTTGTTTTGAAGCAAATGAATGGAGGTTGATTTTTCTTATTAACACTACTTTTCTTTGTTAAAGATGACTTTTACTGGATATAACATGACAAGGTAATGTATTTATAAACAGTTATGCAGTGCTGTTGTTTGAAACGTGACAACAAGCGAATTTAGTGCGTTTGTGCCATAGTAAAGTAGCCGGCTACATTTAGTGCTACTCACAGCATGGTGCTCCAAGACATGCCTGTATCGTGCAACATTAGTGAACCCTGGTTATGTCCTACCAGTGCTCATCTACCAACTCCTACCTCACCAAGTACAGCAAACATAATGTGGCTATTCTTTTTAATGACGGACTCTAAGGTAACTCCAAGGAACAGATCACTGCAGTATAGCTGCTGCATGTTGGTTAGAAGGAACATTACCACAAATTATGGTATACAATAAGGCATAAATCTAGACTTTTTCAAGATCACTCAGAAAGTCTTCACAGGGACTTAATCATATTTATTTACTCTTGGTCTCCCTGGTGCCTCAAGTGGTCTCTAAAGGAATTCCAGTTTTGATTTTTCATTAGTTTGTTCTTGCTCTCAGTCATGGTGAGTTTCTTTGTGTGTCTGCAGGTTGAAGGACCCAGACAGGACTTACATTCTGGTGTTTATGGCGGCACTGTGATTGAACCAATGACCGACCTCATCGGTATTCTGGGTAAGTCAGCTGGGTGTCAATCCAATACTTTTATTAGTACACATACATGAGGTACCCTGCTTACACTTTTACCCGGGCAGTGTGCTCATGTTGGAAAAGCAGTGTTTTTTTCTCAAATCAAACCTTCTGTTATCCAATAACTGCCGACATCATCCAACTTTTTATCTCTTTCGTTACGTAGCCAAGATGGTGACTGTTAAGGGTGAGAAGTGTTCTGTGTTCCAAACTCAACTCTCTAACTATTTTGAATGCCCCAGCTGAGAAATTAAACTGCAATGCGCTTGTTAGTGTATATTACATACTGAACATCAGAGCATGTGACTGGAGTGGAATGGTAAAAAAAAATCTGACTCTCGTGTGTTTGATGCAGATTGTGAAATGTTGCATGTTGTTCTAAAAGCATAACTACGCTGATGTTGTGGTGAAAATCAATTTTAGTGCGGTGAGTTAACATTCAATACAATGAAAAAGTGGAGCAAGAAGCTACACCTTCTTCACAATCAGAAAGACATCTTTCAACAGCAAATCAAACCCACTCAGTTACTACAAAAATTCAGGATCTGTACGAGCACAACGTGAACAGAGTTACACACGGCGAACACACAACCTTAAGTTTTCAAATGATAGCACCACAAAATTTAGCCTTCTACAGAATACATACAATATATATAAGATTTAACCCTGTGGTGCATAGTGGTCACTACAGTGGACACCTATTTAAAAGTTATTTACTCCTAAATTCAATGGTTCATGTGTTGGAAATTCTTTTTTTAGCCTGTATCTTGATATTTCTTTGCTTCTTAGGGCCTGAAAAATGTTTTTATTTCTTTTTCCAAATATATTTATTTTTTTTAAAAGTTATAGAGAAACATTTGAGGGTAAAACAGCATAATAACTATAAATTATTCAGTGTTAAAATGGATGAAAGAGAGAGTTAAAATGCTTCGCAAAGCATTAAAAAAGGATTATTCTTTAAGTAACAAAAAAAAAAAAAAAAAAAAAAAAAAAAAAAAAAAAAAAAAAAAAGAGAAAAGAAATCAAACAAAAAATAAGTCCTATTTACATTAAGTTCACACTGTTTTATGTTGAATGCTCAGTTACAAATATTTGAAAAAAATAATGGAAACATTTTTTCATGCTTTAAGACAAATAAAAACACTTGAGGGAAAAATCCTAACACTGACTTTCATAAATCATACATCACTGGGTTTAGTGGTGTTTGTCAATTATAGATTTATTAACACACACACACACACACACACACACGCACACGCACACAGACACACAAACACGAAAACAAATATTTAAAAAAAGAAAAAGAGCACATTGACTGGCTGGGCCAGGCAAGAAGCAGGCGACCTCTGCCCAGCCAGGCCTGACCTGTAGATACACAGCTGGTTTGGACCAATCAGAATTAAGTCTTAAACATAGTTGAGTGATGATTGCAACAACCAGGCAAATAAACTTTTGCATTGTTGCTTTTTTGCATTTGTACAGAGCACATGTAGTGAATTTTCTATTACATTATATACTTCTATAATAATCTGACTGTAAATATGTATCTTCCAGCTGAGGGGTAGGATTTTTATGTTGTTTGGAGCTCAAGAGAGTGGAGCCATGTGTTATTAAATCATAAAAACAGGACTTTGAATTACTACAGGTTGTCAGGCTGACTGACAGAAGAACAGATATCCAGAGACAGATATTGATTTGCACATTTACTTCCATGATGGTAGGTCACAGCCATCCAGTGCACCAGAACAAAGACATGAAACCCTCCTTTAACCTCTAATCCAATATACTGCTCTGTCCTCAGACACTCTGATCAACCCCAGCGGTAAGATCCTGATTCCTGGGATCAGAGAGGCCGTTGCCCCCCTGTCTGATGAGGAATGGAGAATGTACCAGGACATTGAGTTTGACCTGGAGAACTACAGGAACAAGATCGGTGTGGGCCAGCTCATGTATACTAACAAGGTGGAAAGATGCTCATGAAAAAGGTCCAGCAGTTGTTCGTTACGGTGGATGTTATGGGAAATGATATTGTTGCTGTTTGCTGTTTCCTGCAGGTTGACTTGTTGGCCCACATGTGGCGCTATCCCACCGTCTCCATCCACGGCATCTCAGGGGCTTTCTCTGACGCAGGTACAAAGACTGTCATCCCTGCTAAGGTCACTGCCAAGTTCTCCATCAGACAAGTTCCCAACATGGACCCTGCCATGGTCAAGAAACAGGTGCAATGTTCTGAGTTCGTAATTCACCATTGCTTCTGTTTAATTGATTGAAAATACATGAATCAGAAACAAGAAGCTGATCGTGTCCTCTGCTCTGTTTTTTGTCGCTGTGGTTCTTCAGGTGACAGACTACCTGCACTCAGTGTTTGCCAAGAGGAAGAGTCCCAACAGGCTGAAGGTCACCATGGTGATCGGGGCCAAGCCCTGGCTGGCTGACACGCAGCATCCTCTGTACGAGGCTGGGAAAGCTGCTGTCAAGAGAGGTACAGACCACACACATCAGCTGAGGTGATATTACCTGATTCTTTTTATCCTTATTGAAGAAGACTCAACTTTTAACACTGTCTCATTTCACCGTCTCATGTTCAGCTTAGGGATGAGGTCATATGATCGTGAGTGTGATAAATTTCAGATCAATTACGATGATCAGCCATGGTAATATTTAACCCTCTGATGCATGAAATATGAAAGTCAGTGTCAGGATTTTTCCCTTGAGCGCTTTTATTTGTCTTAAGACATGAAAAAAAAAAGGTTTTCCATATTTTATTCAAATATTTGTAACTGAGCATTCAACATAAAACAGTGTGAACTTAATGTAAATATGATTTATTATTTATGTTTGACTTATTTTCTTTTCCATTTTTTGGCTAATTTAATGAATAATCTTTTTTAATGCTTGCAAAACACTTAACTCTCTTTCGTCCATGTGAACACTGAATAATTTATAGTTTATAAGCTTTTTCATCTTCAAATGTTTGTCTATACATTTTTAAATATGTTTACATATATATACATGTTTTGAAAAAAAATTGGAAACATTTTTTCAGGCCCTAAGAAGAATAAAAAATATCCTGGCACAGGCTAATATGAATTTCCACCACATGAACAATTGAATTTAGGAGTAAATAACTCTCCACTGTAGTGACCACTATGAACCACAGGGTTAAGCAATCAAACATGGTGGAAATGTGTGTGATAGCAGCCAATCAGAGTCAACCTTTTCCCCATTAAACCTCCATTTGTGAGTTCAGAGAAGGAAACAGAATACCAAATGTGGAGCTAAAAATGGGGCTGAGGGCAGCAAAATAGATGCCACACACAGTCTTTTTGATAATGATAATGTTCACATTTTAAGGAGTCTTCATTATTCTTGAGGGGGTCATTTGTTTCTTTTGGGTCTTGAATACCTGCAAAAATATTTGCTTTATTTGCTTTGTATGTTAATAAAATGTTGAACTAATCTCTGGTTTCTTTAGTTTTCAGTACAGATACTTCAAAACTAGAAATTGAAAAGTAATGTATAAAAAAGCTTGATAGCAACCCAGATCAGATGACATGAAAAGTTGTATTGTGATAGTTTTTTCACAATATAATTTTTAATTTTTTTAATCACCCAGCCCTGGATCATCCAATCCAGGAAGATTCGAAATATTCATGAGTTACATGTCCTCACTTCTCTTCTCCAGTCTTTGACCTGGATCCCGACCTGATCCGTGAAGGAGGTACCATCCCTATTGCTAGAACCTTCCAGGATGTGACGGGGAAAAGCATCATCATGATGCCGATCGGTGGTTTTGATGACGGGCTGCACTCCCAGAATGAGAAAATGAGCAGGTTTGACTTCACGGCTTTCTCCTTCATTAAATAAACTATAATGAAACATAGAATACTTCACTGAGACTGCTTCGACTCAGGATACCTCACTTAAACCTATACAGCATGGTACTGTTCTGAGGCAATGCACCTCTTGTTTTCTTATTACACTGTCTCTTTAAACCTTTTCAATATTTATTATTTAAAATATGAGACCACAAGATGTTTCTCAATCCAAAATGTATGGGGGAAAAGTGAGTGTTATATTTCATCAGGAGGTGAGGGATCCCTCTCTGGACAGGCTCAGCCCCAGGACTTGATAGACATGAAAACGAATATTTTTTATTGGGATGAACTGAAAAGTCTTTGTAATGACAAAAAATGCATAAACATGAATAAGTCAAGTGCTACTTTTGGTTGTTTAATGACAAATTGTGACTTTGTCTTTTGACTAAAATTTTTTTTCTCAGTTCGTTGCCCCAGGGCAACATTATGCAGTTTTACCACAATTGTTGGTCAGTCATCCTATAACAGTGGCACTGAACTCTGGTCCCAGTTAAAGCCTTGTGTGAGAAACCAGTTTGCAGGGACATGATACCATCAAGTAACAGTCCTGGAAACAAATATTCCCTGCTGTACCCTCAACACAACCTTTATGGTATCAAATATCCATCCATTTTCTTAACCGTCTATCCTGCTAATCAGGGTCGCAGGTGGCTGGAGCCTATCCCAGCTGTCATTGGGCGAGAGGCAGGGTACACCCTGGATTGGTCGCCAGTAAATCGCAGGGCTGACATACAGACAAACAACCATTCACGCACACAGTGGTTTCAAATATTTATGAATTTATTTGTTTTGTAATGTTTAGGTTGCATAAAAAAGGTTTTTGGATGGTGCTTGTTTTCTTTGCTTTTAGTTCATTCCAAAAAAAAAAAAAAAAAAAAAGAAATAAAAATCCGGTAACACACTATAATAAGGGTCCCTTAATAAATGTTAGTTAATACATTATAAGGCATTTACCAACAGTTTAATAATGTTTAGATGATCATGATAATGCATGACTTAACAACAACTAAATCAATGTAATAATGAGTTAATTAATAGCCATCCAGGTAACATGTACAGTATGAGAAAACAATTAGTGAATGCGTCTATTACTTAATGTTTTATTTTTCATTTGAAAGTAACACCATCAGGAAATTATTTCTAGAGGCATTATTAAGATTTACTAATGTATTAATAAATAGAATAATGCATACATAAGGATAATTCATAACAATACCTAAATCATTAATTTAATGATGTATTCATTAACTCTGTCCATTGTACATTAAGTAACTTCTTATTAACATTAACTTATATCTTAGTTAATGTTAGGTAACGTATTATAACAGTTAATAATACATTAGTTAACTGTTAGTTAATGCCTAATTAATGCATTATCTAACGTTTGTAAAGGGACCTTTATTGTAAAGTGTTGTCAAAACTCCATGACATTTTTACGGTGGCCGGGAAGGGCAGAACAAAATTACAAATTGTTACCTTTCGGAAAACAAATTAACAAGACGTGAAACACTTTTACAAACGCTGAAACAAATTTACAAGTGGCGAAACACTTTTACAAGTTCAAGCATTAACCGGAAAGGGAATGTACCAACTCCCGGGATGAACCGAATGTGATAACGGGGAGCGGCAGTCACCCAAGATGGACGGCGTCCAGGGTATTTAAAAACTCCAAAGACCGACCACACGAAAAACAAAACCGCGTTAAGCGCATAATATGCTGTCCACAGAACGGACAAAACTTCACCTGATCGCTGTCCATCTTGGATGACCTCCAACAAACACTATTGGCCTATTTGCC
>RPOG01003731.1:0-17045 GCA_008086565.1 Thalassoma bifasciatum | reverse complement strand
TTCCGGTTAATGCTTGAGCTTGTAAAAGTGTTTCGCCACTTGTAAATTTGTTTCAGCATTTGTAAAAGTGTTTCACGTCTTGTTAATTTGCTTTCCGAAAGGTAAATTTGTTTCAGAACTTGTAAATGTGTTATGGCAATTTAATTTTGTTTAGTGGATGTAAAATTGTTTTCTAAAATGTAAATTTGTCTTAACCATTGTAAGAGTGTTTCACAATTTGTAATTTTGTTTTGCCCTTCCCGGCCACCGTACATTTTAGTATCTTCATAGCAAGTTGTTAATGTGATGTATGAAAGAATTTCTGGGGGGTGGGGTGCAATTCTGTTTTGATTTACGGTTTTGGCTGATTTATCAATAAGGACCCAAAAACATCAAAGAGTGGGACAAAATATTTTTTCCCCACAAATTTAAAATAGAGGGCTATTCATGCCTTAATGGTCCAAACATTCAAAATTAAAACCTAAAATAAGTGTGAATAATGGCTACAGCTGTGTCTAATCCAGTTCAAGCCTTAACACCAACCATAAACACATGGAAAAACTCTTCTGATTTTGACCCAGAACGGTAAATGAGTCGCTCGCAAAATCTGCGATGCGCAGCTGAAAGAGTTGAAACAGTCCAATCGGTAAAATTCATTTTCTCCTGATTTTACAGATACAATTATATTGAGGGGACCAAGCTGTTCATTGCCTTCCTGAACGAGGTTTCCAAAATTAAGCAGACCAGCGTGTGATGCATCATCTCATGGTTTGAAGACCTCCTGAACCGTTTCAGCTCTGGAGAATGACCCCGGCCCCAGCCTGAGTTTATGTTTGTTTTCTGTGCTCTCATCTTTCTTTTTATCAAACTCTTATTTATCTACACCTCAAGCATCTCTCTCTCTCTCTCTATCTCTCCTACTGTCTATCTCACTGATATGTGTACATCTGTATGCACTGTATTTGTGTTTCTCCCTCTGCTGTGTAATAAAAAACTGTAGGATGCATCCTGTGTGTGTTTGGGTCTACATGATTGTATTGTGTCCCTCCCCTTAAATCTTTCTCTTGCCGATGTGCGCTGAGCCGGAAATGACAAAAGTAAGATAACTGTCTTCTATTTTCTCAGAGGAAAATGATGTGAAATCACTGATGTGACACAAAAGAAGCTATTTATTTATCTTTTATTGAGGCAGAAAAGTCAAAGAAGTACAACAGAGAACCTGACAGACAGTACTGAGATAAGCAGTGAAACTGTAATAAAGGGATACAGATGAGAACGTTTCACTCTACAAAACAGAAAAAAGACAACACACAAAACCTTCTGTTATACAAAGAGACACCATGAATTCTAAACCATTCTCAATTATTTTACTGTTTTTTAATGATAAAGTTTAACAACAGAGATTTATCTCTGAAGTAGAAATTAAAAACATTCCTACTAAAGAGAGGATATTGTGCTTTAAAAAAAAAAAAATAATAATTGTCTTTTAACTTTGGTACCCCCCCCAATTACTTTAATGAGTCAAAGCTCAAAATAACTCTAATCATCTCTTACTGATGTTAAAAAAAACACAAAACAAAAAAACTGATCTCAGCCTCTGTCTCAAACACCTGCTAATAGCTGCTGTCTCTTTAAGACTCCCCTTCACAAACCCCTTTCACTCTGGGGCACAGCTATGAGCAGACCTTGGTGTTCGAGGCCCGCCCCTCTAATGTGTCATGAACCAGTCCGGAGATCCTTCATGATGACCTCATCATTTCAGCAAGTCTCACCAAGACGAAACCCCAGCTCCTTCTAAAATCCTTTTTAACAGCTGTGTCTCCTCGTGTCTCTGCAGGATAGTGGCGTGAAGGAACCCTGGTGTTGTGAAGAAGCCGTGTCTGACACTTCAGCGGCCTGATTCACAACACCAGCTGACCCTCCCCAGCCTCACACACACTGACACACACTCACGCTGCTGTGGAAGCAGCGTGGAGTCAGGAGTTCATCTTCAGTGAGTCGGTTAAAGAAACAAGAGACTGGCCGAGCGCCACACGGTGTTTACAGCTCGCTCTCAGAGGGCAGCGGACACAAAGAGCCAAACGGTACATGGATTCAAACAATTAGAGGAAATCAATCTGCCTCATTAACATGAAGAGCAGGAGAATACTTACCTCTAACACTCCCACCACCAACACCACACAGCCAACACACAGCTGAGTGATTCTGAGTGAGCCTGAGTGGAATTGTTCATATAATAATTAAAAAAAAAACCACCCCTGATGGCAGCATGTGTGCAGTACTCCCATACTCCATTAGGGGGCAGTGTCTTCACAGCACCCTTCCTCCTTCTGCTCACTAAGTTGGTCGGGGATCTGAAGATGACGGGGTCACACACCTGAAACACAAAAAATGACACTGCAGTGAAATCACAGAGACACACTTACAACAAATAAATCACATGGAGATAAACTAGAGTTTGGATTACACAATTAATGCCTAAAACAGGGGTCACTTAAAGAGGAGAGAAAAACCTATCACACATGAAGACTGTGACTCCACGGTGTCACATAGCGCAGTGTATATACCAGAAGCCACCTGCCACAACATGTGATTTATACCTGATTGTACCTGACAGACGTGTTTGCAGCTACAGGGAAAAACAGACTAGAAAAATATTTGTAATAACTGAAACAGGAGTATTTACTAGGTTTTAAATCTTCAGATTAAACCAACAGTCACAGTGAAGGGCTTGTTGTATAGACATTTCTCTTCATAAACCAGGGACTTTCAGTACCTCAGAAACAGCCAAATGTCTACATAGAAACTACACATTACTGGATGTTCTTGAGATCTCACAGCAAAAACACTGTTAGTACAGTCTTCCCCCCACCAGTCCTCTAAACCTAAACTGCATTTCTGTACAACTTGACGTACAAGTGTTGCAACTAAGAACTTTTCCAAGATATCAGCTTTCTATTGGATGATTCTGAGTTAAGAGTTGAAATTCATGTTACAAGCTAACTTCAGATACACTGCCCCTGGCACTTGAGTTGTCACAGTTAAGACTGGTTTTGGTCTCGAGGTCTTGAGGCCACATTTTGGAAGTCTTGTCTTGGACTCGAGAGCATTTGGTCTCGGTCTTGTCTTGGTCTCAGACTGGCCATAATCAGGATTTCCATCAAGACCAGCACTGATCTGCTAATTTTCACATGAATGTGATAATAATTAATAGTGAATTTTCAGTTGAGCTTTTCCTGATTGTAATGTTGTCATTTGACTTACAATATTTACCGTTGGTTCACTAATTGTTCTGCCTCCTTGGAAATCTTTTTGTGTGCCTTATGCATCTCATACCTGCAAAAACAGGTTAAATCAGTCCACTTTATTTCAGTCAGAAATACCTCTGAACACTTACTTGAGGCCTTATTTACCTGATAACTAAACATCTTTTTAGATATTTGAAATAATTCTAGACCTATCAGTAGCGTTTAAATCAATAACAGGACTTTTTTTTGCAAGAATTTAGTTGAACAAATTTTTCCAGATTTGAGAATTTTGCACATTGTACTTTGGAAGACTTGCGGACACCTTGTTTTTGTCTGTGAAATGATGTAAATTCAAAAGAAAACTACCTTTAAAAGAGAATACTCTTTAACAGTTCAACCCTGTCATGCTTTTGGAAATTGATTTTTATAGTCCTGGTCTTGGTTTTGGTCTTGTCTCGGTCTCAGTGCATTCTGGTCTTGGAAAGTCTTGGTCTCAGACAGTGTGGTCTTGAGCAAAACACAAACTGGTACAGCAAACACCATATTGAATGCCCAGCATCCTGTGTCCCACTCATTCGCTTTAAGCAGTTAGCTCACAGTGGAAGCATCAGTGTTTGTAGTTATTTTTTCTCAAAACTGCCAGACTTTATTCAAAAGAAACACCCAGAAAAGGTTTCAGCTGGGCTTGTGGCTGCACTTTTCAGTTACACTTGCCTAACTCATTTAAGAACACTCTGAAAGGGAGGATGAAACACAGTTAATCAGACACGTTTTAATGGAAACACCTGCATATGAAAATTAGGAAAGTGCAAGGAAAAGGGCAAAAATTAGATAATAAGATTCCATTCTTCAGCTCAGCCTTTTCCCTCCACCTTTTTAACAACATCTCCGACTGATCTCAAAAAAAAAATGCTGAACATTACACTTAATGGAATAGTTTGTTGTGGTACATCCCATTGTATTGTGCTTTATACAATATTCCTTGTTTTTAAGTGATTTTTCTTCTTTTTAAAAAACATTACAGAAAATGTAGGTGTTTTGGGGGGTATGGAACGAAAGTATGAAATTCCATTTCATTTCAATGGGGGAAAATTGATTCAACATACAAGTTATCTAAATTACGAGCTCAAAACTCAACTTAGACCCATAAGTCAAGGCACTGCTGTATTTACAGGATTACAATATAAAGCCAGTGATGTCAGAAAAAACAAAGAAACTGCGGACACAGCTGTAACAGTAGAGGGCAGTAAGGCGACAACAAAGGCCAACCACAAAGATGGAACCACAGAAGAAATAAATTGAGATCAAGATTCTTGTGGTTAAAAAGTGAAGAGCCCTGTAAGAAGTTCCTAGTTCCTGTGTAAAGTTCCTGTGGTGGAAAGTGGGCCGTATTCCCAAAATGTTGAAAAAAAAAGTGCAGATTTTTGAATAAATACTTGAAAACGAACTCTTTGTAGCATAAAAAATAAGTAGAATATATTTAATTTAAGCAAAAAAAAAAAAAAAAAAAAAAAATGAAGCCTGGGAACAAAAGAATATGACTTATTTCAGGAAAAAGAAAAAAAAGTATCTGCACTACACCACTACATCTGAAGAGGGCAGTTAGACACCAACTGATGCCATCAGCAAATATGGAACCATCCAGAGCTAAACTAAGATTCAGGTTCCTTGGATAAAAAAAGCAGAGTCCCTTAAAAAAAGTACCTGGTTTCTGGTAAAAGTTCCTGTGGTTGAAAAGCACACAATGCTGTTTATCATGTTAAGTATTACCTCACCAACCAATCAGCACTAAGGAAACTCCTGAAACCATATCCAGTCTTTCTGGTCACAGTTATCAGGTCCACAGCTGCTCCAAAAGCTACAGCAACAACTTTACTTATCGAACACAGAAAGCACAGTAAGTGTCTTTAAAAGGGTTAAAGGTGGAGAGTGTATTAGTGTATAAAACCAGGAGAGTTTGATCCCTGCAGGGCACCATAGGTCACATGACACACTATGATTACACACAGAGAAAGTGTTCATCTTCAGCTGCCTGCCTCCACAAACTGACGGCTGCTCGCTGAAACACAGCCCTCAGATGTAACACTGCTCTATTTGGTTGCCTATTTTTAAAGCGCTTTGGGATTGAGGACAGGGCCGCGATGGAGCTCAGAATAACTCTGCAGCGAGATTTAATCCACCTTGAAGCAGCTTGCTGTGTGTGCTAACAGAATCGTGTCATGCTTCAGGGTGTTTGTACAGTAAACTGATCTGTTTCTCCTCAGTTGAACACCCTACACTCTTATACATTCATAAAACACCACTCATGTATACGACACAAACAGGCCCCTGATTTCAAACTCAAGCTAACAACAGAAGAGACTGAAGGAAGGAAGGAGTCAAAGCCTTGTGATGAGCGTAAAGATTACACTTTTTTATCTATCATTGGTAGAAATGTCTTCAAACTGCTCAGGTGTAATGGTTCATTAAATAAACGCTTATCCTGGATATTGTGAAATTATCATGTTTCCTTCCTCTGTCATCATCATTAATATCAGTTAAACTTAAGGTCTGATTAAAAAACTTCTCAGAGGAACTTTAACACTGTAAAGCCACACCTACCAAAAAATAGTCAGAAAATTTCATTTTTTTGGAAGTGAGATGATTATTAACCCTTTTGAAAAAATCCACAAAAAAATATTGCTTAATCTTGTACCACATTTGACACACTTGGCAATTTTGCGTACTATTTCATCTATTCTATTATTATTATTATTTTTTTTTTTGGTAAATATGCATTTATTTCATGCAGAAAACACTTTTTTTTAAGTTACTGTTTTGATGTTATTCTTGCTGCAACTTCTTGAAATTAAACAATGATTTTCCTGAAAGTATGGGAGTGGATGATTTCATGAGAGCAGATATTTTGAAAAAGGCCAAAATACAACTTCAGTTGACTGTAGTGATATGACAACCCTTAAGGTGGTAGAATACATGTTTTTGTAAATATTCTAATATATCATTTGAAGAGATAGAGGTCTTTGAACTCTTGTATCAAATATGAAACATTTGGCTTTTTAGGGTTAAGGTAGTCATCAGTTTAACATCATTGAAGTCATTAATTAAACATGTAAAATCAGATGAGTCTTTCTTTTCTTTTAATAAATGAGTGACTTTGCAGTCTTGTTCCTGTAGAGATTTAACCCTATCTTTAATTCTTCAAGTGTACAAGTACAAAAATGTTTGATGACCTGTGAGGGTATGAGACAGGCTCTTCCTGAACTTTCTGACCGCCACCCTAAAATTAGGAATACCAGAAACTGGTGACATCCTGTGAAGTTAATTCACTGATAAGAAAATCCAAAACAGTCAGAGGATGATAAATTCAGCTGATGTATAAAAAATCAGTCCACCTAAGGTCCCACACTGCTGTTTCCTAAAGTAATCTGCCTTCACTGATGCTATCATTATGCTGGTTTAGTCACCTCAGTGGTTTTCAACAAAGAAAAACAGTTAGAAACACAATCCGACCTCTATTTTTAATATTATAAAAGTGAGGATTTTCTTGAAACCTTAGCTTTTGTCTAGTGTTCAATTTTTGTGTCTCCTTACTATTTTGGATAAGTGAGACCTAATTAATATGATAACTAAACTTGGTCTTTGTGTAGGAAGTTTAGTTTTTAGTGTTATGAGTTCTCTATTAGATATTGGTGTTATTGTAGATTAACACATGTTTTTTCCAATAAAAGATGATGTGGGCAGTGTCTCTAAATGTGACTAATATATACGCCAACATCTGACTTTAACAAAGACCCCCACGCCGAATTTGAAATCAAGAAATAAGTGGGTCTTGAAAGAAAATGATGATTTTTCTTTTAAATTATCTAAAAACATGTTTCCATTTGGAACGTACTGAATATGAGCAGAAAATTTGAATTTCTTTGTTTTTGTTTTCTAAATTTACCAGGTATTAGAGACGTTTCTTTTGATACAAGCTAGTTAATCTTGAAAGAAGCATAGGCCCATTTAAGAGTTGGAACCCTCGATGGGAATTTGAGGAAACTATAAGGATTCCATAGGAACCTTGACAACAAGTCCAATACAGTATAATTATACTGTGCTGTTTATTAAACAACAAAAGGTAAAAGAATATATGTTCCATGTGATCATGATCCATTCATTCATTCATTCATGTTTTACTTCTTATCCTGCTC
Source organism: Thalassoma bifasciatum (assembly GCA_008086565.1). NCBI lineage: Eukaryota > Metazoa > Chordata > Actinopteri > Labriformes > Labridae > Thalassoma > Thalassoma bifasciatum. Next base: position 9,625 of record RPOG01003731.1, on the reverse strand, counting down.
AGGGTCGCGGGTGACTGGAGCCTTTCCCAGCCGTCAATCACAGGGCTGACACTGAGACAGACAACCTTTCACACGCACTCTCACACAGGAGAGAAAACCAGGAGAATATGCAAACTCCACACAGAGAAGCCCAGTTTGACAGGGGGTTTAAAATAGTGACATTCTTACTGTGAGGCAGCAGAACTAACCACTGCACCACTATGCAGCCCAGATTGAAGACATTTTCTTTGCAAACATATTGCTTTATTTTGTATTTAGACTCTTCTCTGGGAGATCAAAAACATGATGCAGGTCAACTGGTTCCATGTAAATGCATTGGGTCAACTTAGTCAAACTTAAAATTGTTGATTTCAACTTACTTAATATATTAACATGGAACCAGTTGACATAAATTTTGTTAAAGCCAATGTTTCAATTTTTTGAGTGTGTTCATGTCAAGGAACACTATACATCTATAGTTACAGTGGTTTCAAACTGGGGGACATGACCATAGACTGTATAATGAGTGGACGTAACGACGTTCAGCTCAAACTGAAGCCTACAGCAGATGCCCCGCCCCCTGGTGTCTGGCTGCAGTATAGGTCATAAGCCCCGCCCCCTGGTGTCTGGCTGCAGTATAGGTCATAAGCCCCGCCCCCTGGTGTCTGGCTGCAGTATAGGTCATAAGCCCCGCCTCCCCATGTATTCCAGATATGAGCAGGGAAACTTTAAAAAATTACGATACCTCGTAGAAACGTTTCTCTCATCTTTACGCTAAGGTAGTATGACAATGTCATCTGGCTGCATGGTGGTCAGGTGTTTTTTTTTCTGAGAAGTTAGTTTCTCATTAGTTATTGGACGTTAAAAACCGCGATATAAGTTTCGTTTTACGATAGTTGACTGCTGCAATTCGTGAGTAGTTTTTAATCGGGGATATAAGAAACTTAGGGAAAGAGCCAAAAGGAGACTAAACCTTCTGAAGAGGAAGAAATAAATATTTTTGTTTCTCTTTTTTACTCGGCTCCACCAGAAATTCTCTACTGTGCAGACTCTGGCTGCACAATGGCGGCTAGAGAAACGGGGTTTTTTGGCTTCAAAAAGGTAGAACGGTGACAGGCGGAAGCACGCTGTCCATTCTATATACAGTCAATGGGCGTGACCCTTGGGTGCGGCGAGGATTCATGACAGGGAGGGCGAGGGACTGAAGGAGTAATATTTCAGCCATGAAATTCACAACTTCCTTCATTTGTGAGTATGTTGATTTTTCCTGGAAAGAAAACAGTTAATGCACAGAGGCAGTTTTTCCTTCAAATTTGTTGAAAATAGAAAAGTATATTCCACAATAATTTTGAATATTCTGCTATTTTCTGGAAGGTGTCACAAAGTGAAGTTTAAGTTGTGTATGAATTACTTGTGACAGTATTTCAAATTAATGAGGCCTTCTTAGAGCATGTGGTTGGCAGCGGAGAGCAGGGGAGGCCTGAAAATAATTTCATCTACAAAAGGGATGCTGTGAAAAACGTTTGGGAATCACTGCATTATAAGATGCAGCTGAGCCAACAGCAGCTGGAAATGTTTCTGAAAAACACTGAAAGTGAAGTGAAATATAATAGTGAAGGATATAGTTAAGAAAAAGCAAAAATTATAATCCAATCAGTTGTTTATGTCTTATAGGTTAATATTCACACTGATAAAGGTGAAACATTCATTTTAATTGAATTTTTCAACACCTGGTTCCATATTAATGGATTGATTTGGTTGAAAGAAATAATTCCAAGTTCAACCAAGTTGATCCTATTTTTTTTCCTTCAACCAACCTGAACAATTAAATGGAATTAGTTGACAAATTAGATTTGATTGAAGTCAATGTTTCATTTTTTAGTGCAATATGAGCCACATTCACCTGGCAAATCTAGAAAAATGTCTGAATTCAAGATACTGAAAAACAAAAAGGACACCTGAAATGTTTTGTAGAGTTAATAATTGTTCCAATGGGGTAAAAAAAAAAAAAAAAAAAGGTCTTGTACTTGATATTCCTAAGTCAGGAAATTCAATAAACCCAGGTGTAGTAAACATTTGTCTGGTTTTTCAGTGCTTTTTATGAAATTTGATTGTGCTGTTAGAGAGAGCAGGTCTGCAGGTGAGAGAGCTGCTTCACTGTACTGCTCGTGCTGCTCACTTGGACCGTTGTTCACAATGTTCCACAGCTTTGACGTTAAATTAGGTTTAGAGCAAACCCTTTGACCGCTCCATTAATCATCAGTTTGTCCTTCTGTGGCAGCGTTCCTGGGAGGGTCAGGCCTCCACTAATTCCTCCACAAGCTGCCGTGTCACACTCAACATAATATCCCAGCAACACATTCCTCCTAATCCCTTTTTATCAGGTCGGCTGGCCTTTCTGCTCAATCTAATTGCCACAAAGCCCACATGAGGGCTTTTGTGCCAAAAGAAAGTTCTTTTACGGTTTCAATTAAACGGCTGGGCTGGCCCAGTGGAAGCTCTTCGCCCAGCGCCAGTGTCCTTCAGACAAAGAGTGTCACTGTGCATAATGGATAGAAACACTTCAGCGAGGACGCAGGAAGAGAGGAGCAGGATGAGAGGAGGAGAGAAAAACCACCCAGACGCCCGCTTCACAATTTAGCTCATTTCAGAGCCAAAGGTTTGGAGTTTTCACTCCGAGAAAGAGCACAAAGATTTAAGTAAGAATCAAAACTAGCCTGAGGGATTATGAGCTGGAGCAGGCAGCGTGTGAGTGTAAGAGTGTGTGAGTGTAAGAGTGTGTGTGTGGAAGAGTGTGTGAAGGAGTACATCACAGTCTCAGGAAAGGTGAAAGCAGTCAGAGATTTGAGCTTGATGCTTTTGGGCGATGGCTTATTTAAAGGCTTTCATTGATTTTCTTTGTGTTTGACGTTCAGTCGACTTCACAAACTCTGGAACTGTTTCTCTTCCTCCTGTTGTTGATGCAAGGTGTTTGTCCTGGTCTCAAGCTGCTCACATGGAGCCGGTAACATGTGAATCTGGAGTCTAAACTCAGTTAGGAAGACTCCACCTCTTCATCATGACCACTCATCTCTCCTGTGGCCAGTCACACCCTCAGTGTTCACCCACTGAGTCTAAACATGATTCTCTCTTCTCTATCACCCAATCTGTGCTTCACGGTTATTATCTTAACTTTACAAACAAGCCTTTCTTTAGAGAAAAGTGTGGACACTAAGTGATTGTAAGCGCCGTCGCCAGGAGGAAGGACCCTCACCCTGTCTGCCTCTCAGCTGATCCACATTTACTTCTTGGTTACACTGATCTTCAGGATTTTTTTCCGGTCTATAAATCTGTCAGTAGACTGAAAACAATGAACCTGTGAGTCAGGCAGGATCTCTTTACCAGCCAGGACTGAAGTGTCTGTGTCAGATACCTCAGGATGCTTTTTGACCACAGGGTCTTGGAGGAGTTAAGCCTCATGTTTCCTCCATCCACAATAATTACATACTTATAATAACTGCTGACTTTTTTCGTATCTCCTAAAACAGTGGTTCTTAAAGTTTTTTTTGCAGCGCCCCATCCTTTTGTAGACAAAATTATTTTCAGGCCTCCTCTCTGCAGTCAGCCACATTAAAAAAGGCCTAATCTATCTGCAAATAATTTATACACAACTTTAGCTTCACTTTTTGACATTTTGCAGAAATAGCAAAAAATATTCAAAATTATTGCAGATTTTTTTTTTTTTTAAAGATTTCTAAGGAAAAACTTCTTCTGAACATTAACTTTTTCCTTGCCAGGAAACATCAACTTGCTTCAAAACAAAGTAAGTTGTCACTTTAATGGCTGAAATATTACAAGTGACACTGTAGCATGTGGGCTCTAAATTGTAATCGTAAATCAACACACCCTGGTATCACTAACACACTTCCTTAAGCCCCTGCGGGGGGAACAGTACTTAAACGCGGGGGGGGGGGGAGGAATCCCCAGTGCTGGGGATCAAACTTTTGCACTGTCCTAAACAATGTTCTTCTTTGTGTCTGGTAGTCTGAATGTGTCAGTAGATATTCAGTTTACAAAAGAAGGAGTCCTCAGGAATACATCCTTGTTTTGTTTGATACAGTCTCCTCATCAGATAAGAATTTAATTATGATCCAAAGCTGTTTGAGCAGAATGTATTTCACTGAAAGTTCTCAATCAACAGGGTCACTCTTGAAGCTGAAACACTGATCAGTCAGTGCAAACTTCATGCTTAAAGTGGCAGAGATGTACTTTCACTGGTTGAAGCCTGAACACTGCACAAAGGGGAGCTAAAATATGCGATAAAAACACTAAATTTTGATGAGAGCGTTTCTTAAATCTAGTCAGATTATCTGTCCATGCAGCAGGATAACTTTACTTGACAATAAGTCTTCAAAAAATATTGAATCTAGAAGTAGGTAGGCAGCTAGAGTTTTGGATATAAAAGCTCATTAAAGCCAGTTGAAAAACCAAATCTGAAAAAGTAACTTTGAAGATATAAAGAATGTCCATTAAGTCTCTGTACATTTTAGAGAATTTATTACAAAGACACTTGATCAACCACATTCATTCCTTTGTAATCATATCTATCAAAGTTTGTAATAACATTGAAATTGTATGTTTCAGGTATCCTGTTGGTGAGAGAGGTACAGTGGCAGAATGTGTATCATGGTTTATTGGGAAAAAATGGGATGTGCAGACTCAGTGAAACTACAGAACTGAGTACTGAAGAGATCCACCATCACTTCAATTTGTGCATGGCAAATGAAAGAAATGTATGGAAAGCAAATGATTTCTGATGCCATTGCCACCATTGATAAGGCTAAGCTACAGTGAACATGGCAAGAAATTGAGTATAGTCTTGATGTGCTTTGTGCAACTAATGGTGCCTACATAGAGGTGTATTAAATGAGGTAAAAAAAATATGACAATTACTGATTATAACTGAACAAATCTGGTTAAGATATCTTATCAACTGCCTTTGGAATCAATTTCTGAAATTGTAAAGAGACTTTATGGATACCCTGTATATATATATATATATATTTATATGTGTGTGTGTGTGTGTGTGTGTATGTATGTATTTGTCCATATTACATCAAAATTATGAGAAGGAGAATTATGAGGTGAAATTTAAAGTCCAAATGTCCAAGGTGTAAATTTAGCATCTGCATGTGGACAGGAATGAACATCGTCACAAACAGCTTAACCTGTGTTTCAGCCTCTAGCTCATGTTTCAGCCTAGCCCGTGTTTTAGCTTCTTACCCGTGCTCTATCACACCCCCATTTAGCTTTCTTCTGCTCTCCAGCTCTGTTTCTGTCTGACAGTCCAGCTCCTGTTTCACTATGACTACTAAAAAAATCACAGAAATTGTTTTTAGTGGAGAAAAACAAAGATCTCTCTTCTCCCTGCTTAACTTCATCAGCCTGCATGGTGTTGTCATAGAGACTCATGCGCATGTCAAAAATCAATCCAGTCATGTCAGACCTGACGGGGGAGCTGAGAAATAGCATCTAGAAAGAACCATTTAAAATAGCATATTTTGATAAGGCAAATATATAAAAATGAGACTTTTTCATGACCATTTTGAAACTGCTCACAGCTTCTTTAATATCTTAAAAAAGACATTTTTCTGAACTTGTCAGCTGAATGTTGCCACTTCCAATTCCTAAATCAAGACACTTTATAAAAATGAAATACATTGGAAATTTCATCAATGAATGCCCAAAAGTTTGACCTGCCGTTGGATGATTTTTGTGTTTTTCAGACTTGCTGCTGAAGGAACAGCTGAAGTCAGACACTGAAATTTAACTTAGGGCTGAATGATTTACAAAAATAATCTCTTGCCACTTTTTTCCCCCTTTAATTGTAATTCATGTTGCAATTATTTTCCGGTTCCTCATCTTATGCATTGCTCAAACAAACACAAGCAATAAATCACTCTTCATTTAAGAAGCACCGAATTTGATAAATGGAACTAAGTCTGAATAACTTTGAAAAAAGAAGAGCAGAAATTTGATTTTAATTAGAAATGTGAGACACTTGAAAAGAATGTTCAATTGCATGTTCATGCACTTGATACCTATTTTGCTACTTGTGTGACTGCTTTTTGACCATTTTCATCACTTTTTTACTTTACATTTTGCTGCTTCAGAAAATATTTTAGTTACTTGCAGACGATTTTCCAAGTTTTCTCTCAACTTCAAACAATTTTCACCCATTTTTGCTGCTTTCGACGACTTTTTGCCACATTTCACCACTTAGATTGTTCCTCTTGCAAAGGCAGTTTTTAACAAAGGCCATATTGAGATTCAATCTAATTTGCAATCAATTACCATCCTACTTTAAAACATTGAAAAACAAGTGTCGACTATCTGATCTGTTCAGTGTGAAGGATTACATGTCTGCTGTGGTATAGAAAACAAATCCTCTGATTTTTAAGTCTATTTAATCCTGATATTCTGTCTCCTCTTGTCTGAATATTGAAGGTGTGCCAAAAATAGATCCCTCACATGTATTTATATAATTTTGCATTTCTCCACAGTTGTTTATCTTAACATCCTGAATCCATTCAGCCTGATCACTCAGGATCAGCTTTCATCTGAAAACGTTGTGCACTTTGGTCTGTGATGATTTATCATTGTTGTTTGTATTTTGTCTTCAGGTGTTGTGTTTTCTCTCAGCTCTCTGTGCTGAGTCAAATAAATTTCAGTAAATCCACTTCCACTGATAGAGTTTCTGAAAGTCAGAATAAATGACTCCATCCGTCTCTGACTGCCTCTGTGCAGCTCTGTGTGACATTCAGAGTGTTTTTATTATCCTGAACAGACTTTTAAAGAGGAAGTGTTGAAAGACTCCCTGAGTGTCCTGAGGGGAGGACAGGATGCCCTTGAGCTAACTGCTTGAATTTAGTTTATGGTAATTGGGTCCGTAACTTCTATCAGTCATATTGACACTGGGCACCTTTTTCTTCCGGAGCACCTGTGGAGGAGAATTTGGCAGCTAGCATTAGGCTGCTAATAATACTTTTACACTTTGAATAACTTGAATAACTTGTGTGAGCGAGACGGTTTGTCTTGCTCCAGCTTCACTCCATATAAACTGTTTCCTGGACACAAATCAACAGGTTTGTCCTTGAGAAACCCCACACAGTAACAGCGGCATAGCTAGACTTTTATAAAAGGGCGTCCAGAAAATGGAGAAAGCTGTATAACAGGGTCCATATAAATAAAGGAAAATATTATGTTGTTCTAACCTGGTGCTTCAGGAGCATTCCTTCAAACTACTTCTATAACCCAGAAACATTTTTCTTTGTGTGTGTATCTCACTCACTGACTCACTGACTCACTCTATTGTGATAGTTGTAGCCATCAGCAAGACATGAGCCACTCTCTTTACATTAAAAATATGGGTCACAAAGTGGAAAATATTTAGCAAGCCAATCTGAAGCATACAAGTAATCAAGACTGTATTACAAAACAAAAAAAAGTGTTTAATGCCATGTGTGCCAATACAAGACCGACACAAAACAGATCATTTTACTGAAAATGTTTGAAAATTAACTTGAACGTCCCAATTTTGTATACATACCGTAATTCCTGGACTATTATGTGCACCTGAATATAGTCTTTGAAAATTAAAAAAAATATTTTTACATATACACCCCTTCTGTTTATAAGCCACAAGTGTCCACTTTATAACCACAGATGGTATAATCAATGAACGCCATGACAGTTGGCTCTTGCTGAGGTTTCCACAACAACTGCTCTCCCTGGTGGCTGGCTGCAGTATAGGTCAAAATATCTGTCTCCTCATACATTATGGACGAGAGGTGGTAAAACTTGAAAAAACATTCAAGGATTCAAGGATTCAAGGAGTTTTATTGTCATACAACCCATGATTACATGATTACACCTCATAGAAATGTTCCTCACATCCTGACGCTGTGGTGATATGAAGAAATCATTTGGCTGCATTATGTTCAAGTTCTTTCTTTCTTTTTTTTACTACTTATTAGATGTTAGAAACTAAGTTATACATTTAGTTTTATGATGATTGACAGCTGCGATTCGTGTGTACTTTTTATCAGAGACATAAGAAACTTTGGTAAAAGAGAGCAGTGGAGGGGCTTGTGTGTGAGCTGCATATGTAGGGAAGCAAAACTGAAACTTAAACATCCATCTCATCACGCATGCACTATGAATCACCTGAGGTATCCAATCAGGTTCCAGAGGTGGCCTGTGCTACCTCAGTAACCCTTCTAGCTATGTTCCTCCACAGTCTCTAAATTGCTCCCTGCTTAAAAAATCCTTCCGTCTGATTGGTCAGTCATCTGGAAGCCTGTCAGGGGTGGTGCTATGGGTAGACCTTGGTGTTTGAGGCCCTGCCCCTCCAATGGGTCGTGAACCAGGAAGAATGGTGTGACCTTGTCATTTCAGTAAGTCTAATGTAGATCTTTTTATTCTTAAAGAAGAGTATTTTGATTCAGGGATTTCTAGAACATAAGAGTAGGTAGAGTTTTGAAAATCTGCTCGTTAATGTTGAACTTTCATTTCTCATCTTCCTATAACTGGTCGACCAATTTATACAAAAATATCTAATAGTGATATGAAATATTCAGAGTAAATTGAAATTTGCTGAATGTGGAGTAGAAACTTTAAGTAGAGTCATGATGTTTCAAGGTTTTTCTGAGAAAGACATTCAGATACTTAGATTTTCAGAGTCCTTCACCTGCTAACCTTTGAGACGATGTGTGTGCAGTAGAAACAAACAGCAGCTAACTGTGTGTTTGTGACTCTGTGGCAAACGGCCAGATGCTCAGTGGCAGCGCTGCAGCCTGGCCTCTGTTTCTGTCAGTGCAGCCAGAAACCAGGCCACGCCACACCCAGTTAACACAGCTCTCCCTCGGGTGCTGGTTCCCCGCCCCCCCTCCTCTTTTCACTGCCGTCCATCCTTCATGCTGCTCTCAGACAGCTGTGCTTACTCTGCACTCCACACACAGGCGAGGAAGAAAGAGACGGGCTGAGGAATAGAGTTCGCCTGCTGCCTAATAAAAGCAAGCTTTTTGTTTCTTAATGGAGTCTGGTCTGTTTTATTTAGATCAGTCATTCAGACGACGCCTGACATCGGCATCATTGATTTAACATCATTCATTTTGTGAGGAGAGGAAGGAAAATGAGGAGATAAAGGGGGCTGACACTTCTGAGAAACGAGGAGAGCGACAGTCGAGTCATTCATTAAGACACATTCTTCTTTAGGACTGTATAAATTTCATGTTCGCTTCCTTCTGAGTCTCTCACTCTGAGTTTGCCATCATGAAGCTCTTTTCAGGGCTGGAGCAGATGATTGAGGGTCTTATCCTTAATTCTGACTCACATTTAGCTCCTTCTGTAACTCCAGCAAAGTAAAACAGAGCAGAGAAGTAAAATCGAAGCTATTTCACAGCTGCTGTGTGAAAAATTGAATTAAAAAACCTCTAAAAGGGTTTACAAACAGGCTCGTTCAGCCTCGGCCCTGACTGACAGAGAGGAATATGAGCTGCTGAGCGATCGGCCGGCAGCCAGATTGAGTGGAGGATTTTCAGCTTCAGAATAAACTGAAGTCTTATCGCAGGAGGAGCAGCTGGCTGCCGAGCAGGACAGGTGACAG
>RPOG01003730.1:0-57239 GCA_008086565.1 Thalassoma bifasciatum | reverse complement strand
GTGCGTTCACACAGGCAGTCAGACGCCGACAGAAAACTATCTCGCACCCACTGCATGGGAAATAACAACCCCAGTGCTTTTGAGGTGTTTGCTGCACACGTCTGGATGTTGTAAAGTGTCAGATAAAAAAAGTCTCTTCTGCTTCAGATGAGTAAAGTGTTGGAGAAGTGACAGAACATCTCGTGTTATCACAGCCTGTGTGCTCCAGACTGTTTTCTATAACATGCACAAAGGGCTGGTTGAAGACTGGACCGTTGTTTTAAAGGTTGAATATTTCACTTGCATATCAACATTATAATACTCTCAATTTATTTCTCTGCCAACAGCTGTCTCAAAATGACCCCGTCTTTCCTCAGTGACCCTCTCTGCTGCAGGGAAAACGTCACTTCCATGTAGGGCTGAACGATTTTAGAAAAAGATCTAATTGCGATTTCAATTCACTTCATGATTTTCTTCAAATCAAGATTCAGTGAAGTTTCCACAATGTACAGAAACATTTACAGACTTGACAGAAAATTACATCAAAAGCTTTTACTCCAATGTAAGGATGAAAACTGAAGGTAAGAATTGTTTATAGCTTTTAGATAAAATGTCGATATTTTAAGATAAAAAGTGAACGCTTGAGAAGTGAAGGCAAAGTTTGGAGGAAGAAAAGTCAAAATTTTGAGATGAGAGTCCAAATTTTAGGAAATCAATTTAACATTATGTGAAAAAAGTCTAAACTTTCACATTTAAGGTCTAAATTTTGAGATTAAGGCAAAAATCTGAGATGAAAAAGTCAAATTTTTAGGCACAATATCAACATTTTGAATAAAAAGTAGAAATTGTGATATAAAAAGTCAGAATCTTAAGTCGCTTTCGTCTCGAGTTGCGCATGCGTATGACCGTAATTACACACGTTCGGTTACAAACTGAGAAGATAAACAAAGGAAATAAAAAACTAACGGCACACATGCGCCCCGAACCACGTCAGGAAAACCGAACGGTTCAGATTTTTTTCATAAATCGTTCCATCCCTAATGGAAATAGATAAAAATACATAGAAAAATAAAAAATCACAAGTTAGGCCAAGATAAAACCCATGATAAGAGTAAATGAATAGTTGTCTCTACCTATGATTGAATAAATGAGTGGATGAGTGAGTGATGTGTTGGGTGGGTGAGGGGTAAAAGAAATAATAATAGAAGCATGTTTTGGTTCATATAGAAGGAGAATAAGTGGGGGAGGACTCAAAAAGCTATTACTACCCTTGAATTGACTTGTTTTTGTTTAATTTTTTACTTTTCTGCCCAAAATAAACTAAAACTGTATAAAAAGTCAGTGAGTTTCTGAGCTCCTGCATCTTTCATCCAGTGCTGCACTGACATTTCTGGATTCTGAGTCATGGGAAAAGAAAAAGAATTGTCTAAGGATCTGCAGGAAAATGTTATCAAACTAGAAGTAAAAGGAAAGGGATTTAAAAGAGGGAGGAAAAATGTGCCAAACTGGAGTCATGGATGTGAAACCAGAAATGCTTTTCGCATTTTGAAGGAGCAACTTCTATCGTTGGAAGTAAAGTTTAACCTGTAGTTAGAGCCTGCTGCTTCAAAAACAGTGAAGACAATGGGCCTCATTCACGAATAAGTGGGTAGAAACGTTCGCACTCCCCACATGAAATGAGAAAATATGCAAAATCACCGTCGGATTCATGACACGTGCGCACCAGCTGTTTTTGTTCGCTCCAGCGTATGTTAATGAATCAGAATCATTCTAAGTCGACAGGCGCGTTCCTGCATCCTGAAATTAACATAAACCACGCCTCAATTCATCCATATAAGGACACCTGTTCAGAGGTTCAGGAGGAGGAGCAGTCTTCCTTTAGGTCCTCATCATCAGCATCAACCTCTCACCTCGTTCTCTCGGTGTCTCAGAGACTCGTCTGCAGACGCTCGTCCTGACCGGAGATAAATGATCCGCTGATTCTCCTGGTGCTGTGAGGGAGATCGTACCGTGTATCCGTGACATAAATAACACATTAAAACAGCTGCTGGATATTTTTACAAACAGGTAAATAAATCTGAGTGAACAGCTGAGCTGTGTGTGCGTCATTTACTCAGAAAATGTTAGAAATCATAAGAAGACGCAAATTATTTTACATCTTCATTCAGTTTGTACAACTTTATGAAACTATTTTTCAGAACAGTCGATGATTTAATCAACATAAAATAATGTGACATTCTGATCTGCACATGATTAAATTCTTAATCTAAACTAAGCATTTTATTCCAGATTCAATATTGAAAGCATGATTAGGACAAAAATGTGTCAGTTTCATGGTTATTTCATGAATTTAGCCAATGCGCAATTTTTAATTAATGAATTCTATTTAAGCCTTTTTTTTTTACTGAAAGTAGTTTTAAAATGTTATGTTTTTAGTGAAAAGAGTCTTTGTTTTAAGTTATATAAACAGCTGATCATTCATTATTTGTGCGTACTCATGGTCTGAGGAGGTTCAACATTTGTTCGCAAAGTAAGAAGAAATTCAGGTAAGAAAACTTTGATGAATCACAGGTTTGTGCGTCAAACGTTCGTACGCATGGTTTAGGCACGAATTTGTGCGTACGAACGTTTTGTGAATGAGGCCCAATGTTAATAATCAATGATTAAAAATCAATTTTGGGGTGGTACCGAGTGAAAGTGCCTTAGCCCGGCCTGAGTGACTTGTGTTAAAATGAAACTAACAGACAACCAGATAGAGAATTATTATCCTTGCTTTTAAAGTGTTGTGAATCTCATTTGTAAGACTTTGGCAGAAAGAGGAGCTGCTCTCACCAGTGGGTTGTCTGCATCAATTGGTTGAGTAATGGAAGGAGCTCAAGTTATTTCCTGAAATAATTTGAATAATGAATAATTTTGGGAGCTGGAGTCGAGCATTTACTGACATGTTTCACGTTTTCACTCCCAGCTCGTAAAAATCCAGCTCAAACCAGATTTAATCAATCAATTAATTCTGCTGCAGTGGTTTGTTTTTAACGTCTAAATGAACCTGACATATTTATTACTGTGTCCCTCAGAGTCAGACATTAGACCTTAAGTGTCTAAAACAAAAAGAGACTCAACAAACTTCGTATATGAAAAGTGAGAGCAGCAAACCTGAGACGACACCGAGGTTTTCTGTCAGACATTGGTGTCTTATTTGAGAGCACATTTACGGGGAAGTTTTCCTGTGGTACGGAGGAAAAATTAAATGCTTCAGGAGATCAAACCACCTCTACAGTTTTTGCCTGAAGGCTGCCAGAGCGGTATAAGAGCAGACGTTTTATGGGAGGGCTTTATAAGCCAACGCTTCTCTGGGAGCAGAACATGAAAACTGAGTCACATCCTTTGCTCCTGGGTACAATATTTAGCAAGTCATGTTTTTTTTTTTTGTGATGCAACTCTTTTAAATTCAGTTTACAGGAGGTGAAGCTCGTGTTGCTGCTGTGTTACGTGCAGATTCAAATCTTTAGTTTAAGAAAGTGAATGTGATGTTTAAACTCCAGCAGCTTGTCAGTGACTGTGTTTAATAAATGAAATATTTTTTCTTTCATGGAATAATAATTTGATAGTGAAATTACGCTTGTGAAGTTATTACTTTCTACTCAAATAGGTCATTCTTCTCCGGGGCCTGTGCAGGATCAGGCGGCGTTAATGACCGTGGGTATTCGCTGCTTTTCAGGGGCCAGGCTGCAGGAAATTCACTCCCATAATAAGAGGGAATTTGAATAAGGAGCTAAGGGTCAGAGTGTAGCACGGCCATTATCATACCGCTCATTATCACTAACTTGGTTCATCCAGGTCAGGTTTCTTCGTCCCTCAGCAGAGGAGGAGGAGGAAGGAGGAGAATACTCAGCTGTTTTAGAGAAACTCCAGAGAGACGCTCTTTTACAAATCAGCTGATCCATACCAAATCACCCACTTCGTTTTTAGTCTGTGAGCCCACGAAGCTGAGGTGTGAACGCTTCTTTAAATAAACAACCTCAGGCGTCGATCTTCAAACTTTAATTAAGACACTCAAAATTAAATACCTGTTATTAAAACTGATGCTCAAAGTAATTTGGTGATTACTCCGTTGTTGTAACAAATAAGAAAGTGTGAGTCACTTCCTGATTCTGTGTGTTGTTATGGGACCATGCATGTGTTCCCACAGCCCTATGTTCCCACAAATCCAATCATTCCAATAAACATATGTTCCCACAGTCCTGTGTTGGCTTGGTTCTATGTTCCCACACCCCAACATTCCCATAGATCTATGTTCCCGTGGCCAAATGTTCCCTCAGCCCATCGATCCCGTATTCCTTTGTTCCCACAGCCCTGTGTTCGCCTGGTTCTGTGTTCTCACAGCTCTATGTTCCCAAATCCCAACATTCCCAGGGACCAATGTTCCCATGGTCAAATGTTCCCACAGTCCTTTGTTCCCATAGAGCTGTGTTGGTCGGTTCAATATTCCCACAGCCCTATGCTTCCAAACTCCCTTGTTCCCACAGGCCTGTGTTTATTCGGTTCTATGCTCTCTCAGTCCTTTGTTCCCACAGTCCTATGTCCACTTGGTATTATGTTCCTTTAGTCTTATTCTTGCAATCCGTTGTTCCCACAGCCCTGTGTTACCACAGTTCTATGTTCCCACAGCCTTTTGTTGCTAAGGTCCTATGTTCCCTTGGCTCATTGTTCCAGCCCTATGCTCCCACAACCCAGTGTTCCCACAACCCAGTGTTCCCTCAGTCCTGTTCTCACCGCCCAATGTTCCCACAGTCCCTTTTCCACTGTTCTATGTTCCCACAGAAAAATGTTTCTACAGTTTTGTGTTCCCTCGGTTCTATGTTACCACACTCCCCTGTTTCTACAGCCCTGTTTCTATGTTCCCAAAGCTCATTGTTCCCACTGCCCGTTGTTTCCACAGTCCTACGTTTACACAACCTGCTGTTTTCATGGCTAAGTGTTCCCACAGCCCTTTATCCACTGTTTTATGTTCCCACAGCCCTTTATCCACTGTTTTATGTTCCCACAGCCCTTTATCCACTGTTTTATGTTCCCACAGCCCTTTATCCACTGTTTTATGTTCCCACAGCCCTTTATCCACTGTCCTACGTTCCCACAGTCCAATGTTCCCACAGTCACAGAACTAAGTTGCGACAAAATTCCTAATTTATCCATTAATTCATTCATTTACAATAAAGTGTTTCTAAAAATATTGTGGGGGAATCTGACTTGAACTTAAGGCAGATGCAGGAACACAAAAACAAATTTTGATAATGCAGTAGAAATGTGGGAACATCAAGCTGACTTTACTGTCACTGTTGTCAAATACAAACCGTCTCTAATTTTTCACAACTTAGAGACTGTTACAGATGTTTTCACTCATGAAAGAATAAACTTCTATTTGACTTTAGTTTTTATGAATTTTTGTAGATTCTGACATCTGACGTCAGTTTATTTAACTAATATCTGAGTTTATTTGAGCAGTTTCCAGTCACAGTCGACATATAACATGTCAAACCCTGATATTTGAATTGTAACTCGTGAAAGCAGATATGAAATTTGCACGTTAGGCTCCAACAATCTCATGTAAGATTCATCAGAATGTAAAGATGAATTTGTCAGAGGAAGATGATAAAGTGTGGAGTTATACCGCGAGCTCAGAGAGTTGTTAGATCTTTTCTTCTTTAACCTCACGCTGATAAAAGTCTTCAAAGCGTGAGCTCTCATATGGAATAAGAAGAAGTGTGTGTGGGGGGTCAGAGGGTCAGATTCCTCGTCAGTGTGTGATTCCTCTTCGTCTGCATGTCTAACACCGGCTCTTCTGGGCTTTGGCATCAATACTCACTTTTATGTCGGGAGACAGCGATCGATGCAGCTCTGCTTCCCCGAACGGAAGCACTCCATATTCAGCGGTTAGTTTCACGGCTGGATATCCGACACGCCACTTAATGGATCTGTGTGTGTGTGTGTGTGTGTGTGTGTGTGTGTGTGTGTGTGTGTGTGTGTGTGTGTGTGTGTGTGTGTACAGTTGTAGCTCTGTAATTTAAGGTGATTAATCAACATACAGTATGTTCAGAGCAGGTTTTGTTTTCACACTGAGACGTTTGTTCTCACAGCAGCTGAACTGACTTTTATAAGACTTTTACAGTTTCAGTCTGTTATTATTATTATTATTATTATTATTATTATTATTATTATTATTATTATTATTATCTCTGAGCAAAGATGCACAAAAAGTTCATTAAATCAAAGTTAGAATAACATGGAGTCAGATTTTAATGAATCCCTGCACACCAATAAAAATTCTTACATTTATGATTATTTTACTGTATCATTGTGTATTTGAAGTGACTTTTGACTTTTTTCCTCAAAATTGTCATTTTTTTTATCACAAATATCTTCAAAATTTGCCTTATTTCATAATTTTGACTTCTAGTGCCCCAAATTTGATTCAATTATCTTAAAGTTTTGATTTTTTCACATCAAAATACTGACTTGATTAGCTCAAATTTTGATTTTATTGTAAATGTTTGGCTGTTTATCTCAATATACAAACATTTTATCTCAATCTTGTCACTTTTTATCACAAATTTTTCTACTTTTTTATCTGTACAATTTTCACTTTTTCATGATTCTGACTACGTATCTCTGAACTTTGACTTGTATAACTTATATTTTAACTTTCCCTTAAAAAAAATGGCTTTTTATTTCATATTTGTGACTTCTAGTGCCCAAATTTTGACTCAATTATCTTAAATTTTTGATATTTTACATCAAAATACAGACTTAATGAGCTCAAATATTGATTTTGTTTTTAATTGTTTGGCTGTCTATCTCAAAGAAATGACTTTGTATCTCAATCTTGTAACTTTTTTTCAAAGTTGCTAGTTTTATCTTTACATTTTGACTTTTTTTTCATGATTTTGACTAAATGTCTCTAAACTTTGACTTGTATGACTCACATTTTGACTTTGTCCTCAAGAAAAAAGGCTTCTTATCTCATACTTTTGACTTCTCGTGTCCCAAATTTGACTCAATTATCTGAAAAAAAAAGACTTTATTAACCCAAACTTTGATTTTTATCCGAAATGTTTGGCTATCTAAAAAAATATTGACTTTTTATCTCAATATTCTCACTTTTTCTTTCAAAGTGTATACTTTTATCTTTAAATATTGAGTTTTTTTTCATGATTTTGACTGATCATCTCGAAACTTTGACTTGTATAACTCAAAATTTGACAGTTATCGTGAAGTTTTATCTTTCTACCTAAAAAAAAATGTATTTGTTAGCAAAAATTTGTTTTCATCTGTATTGTTTGGCCATCTATCTCAAAATACTGACTTTTTATCTCCATCTTGTCACTTTTTCTTTCAAAATTTTGACTTAATTAATTTGGACTTTTTCCATGATTTTGACTCTATAGCTCCAAACTCTGACTTAAATATAAAGGATTTTGACCTTATCTTAAAAATATGACTTTTAATCCCCTACTTTTGACTTTTCATGTCCAAATTTTGACTCAATTGTCTTGAAATTTTGTCTTTTTATCTCAAATGCTGACTTTAATATCTCAACTTTTGGTTTTAACTTGAATTTTTGGCTTTTCTATCTCAAGATTTTGACTTTTCATTTCAGAATTTTGACTCAATATGGGATAAAATAAAATCTCAACAAAGCCAGATTTTTACTCATTTCACATCTCTTTTTGAAATCAGTGGAAATAAAACCAGTTAGAAATATAAACTCAAATGTTCTTTTACATCTTAAGGAGGAGAAAAACCCATCTGAGACATTTATATTTATAAAAACAAATGAATGATTCATACGCATTGATTACTGTGTTTCTGTGCTTCACTGGGGGGTAAATAATCAGAAATTCTGTTTTTCTCCATCACTTCTTCTTGTAATGTTGGAAAATCAGCTTCAATCAGGTTGTGATCTGTGTTTGCTCTTTCACATGAGCCTGAAATTCACTGCAACCCTTTCCTGGTTGTTCATGACTTGGTGAAATAGCTGGNCACCTGTGTGATCCTCACCTGATTATCTCCCAGCTCTTCACCACAAAGAAGAGAAACAAACGTGACGTGTTCTTAAGGTTCAGTTTCATTCTGTCTGAGCTTCATTTGGCGTTATTTACCGCTGAATACCAAAAAAATGTGAGCTGAGATGTTTTTAGAAAACAAAGTTTTACAGCGTCACCACAAACGTACACAAAGGTCTAATAACGCTCTAAAAATAAAACTCTGAGCTGTTAAGTGAACAGAGGAAGGAGGAGAATCCTCTAACTGTCGTGTTGCACATTAAAGATTCCCACAGACGTTTCACGGAGCGTTCAATCACGCCTCTCGGTTTATTGCCCAACTAACTTCCTGTTATGAACCCGCGTGTCCTTCAAAATAAGAGCATGCTGTAAAACTAACATTACATCACAAAAATTCAGTGAGAGCCCAGGCTCAGAGACAGAAGTCATTAACAGAGTCCTTTCAGCTCCACAAACAGTAACAAGAAGCTGATTGATGGAAATAAAAGTCAGATTAAGTCATCCCCAGTTTTGGTTCATGTTATCCTCACTGTTGTAATTTTAGAAATCTATTGAGACAGTCATGTGAAACATTCAACCAGATAAATAAATTTGAATGAAATCTATTACTGGAAATGAAAATATGTAAACATATAAAGTGTTTTTTTTAGAGTAAATGGTTTGTTAAACTTGACCTGATTTTGATTTTTCCCTTTTTGGCAGCAATTGTTATAAATCTTACTGAAAGGTCTGCTTGAATCATTATACTGGTGTCATTTCATTAATTAAAGGGTTGAATTGAACATTTAATACAGTGATTTAGAGGAGAAATCAAAATATCAAGATATATATATCGTGTATCGTGATATAGCAAAAAAAATATTGAGGTATTGATTTTAGGCCATATCCTGCAGCCCAAGTGAGAAGCTGTTTCTGCAGGAAAATGAGCAGGTTAACTCAACAACACTCACCTGATTTTATATAATTGCTCTGAGAAAAGTCTCAGATGTACAGAACCAGACCTTGAGCTTTAGCATCAAAACACACCAAAGGAAGTCGCCTCCTGTTTGAAACTGCTGCTGCATTAAGGAGCGAATGAGGTGAGATTTGTTTTCACTTAAAATACAAGTGATGGATTAGAAATGGAGCTGCAGCCCAGGGAGAGGAAAACACACACACACACACACACACACATACACACCTTTGTACTGAAAGCCACCTCCACACAGCCAGAGCTGCTAGGTCAAACACACACACACACACACTGTATGTGAGCAGTGGTTTGTGCATGTAAATCACGGCCTTAATGGCCCATGGCGGAGTGTGAGGTGAGGGGGCTCGGTCTCCACTCTATGAATAGTAAAGTAGATCCAGCAGGGAGCGCCGGTCAGCGACATAAATAACAGATTAACATCTATTTCTTTTACAGATTAAACATTATCTTCCCAGGCACATTCAATGAATCACTGAGCTCTAAACTGTAATTTTAGTAACTTTGTGTTCACCTCCTGTGGACACCCATCACCTGACCCCCAACCGAGTCATCGAACCCTTTTGTTTCTCATACACAGTGTTAGGCAGTAATGCATTACTTTTAATAATATTACTTTTACTTGTAACTCAGGCTGGGCGGTATGTAGGGCCGAAAGATTTATCATTTTCTGATCGACATCACGATCATGTTTACGCCACAACGGCAATTTTTTTGGCTCCTGACTGACCCAGGATCTTTAGTGTCAGCTGTTTCACACACACGTTTAAGTGTATATTTTAATAGTTTAAAGATGTGTTCAAATAACACAGGTTTCATAGAATAAAGAAATACATGTGATGAAATACTCAATTCATGATGGAAGGAAATATTGCACTCAGACACAAAAAAAAGGGGACGTCACCTCATTGACCCATATATAAAAGAACAGGAAACGTCTGCTCTGCTCTGACTTCACCTCCTGCCTGGACGAAGCTGAAATCTCCTCTCGATGACTGACACGAGACATTAGAGGAAGTAGCTGTGGACATGGGGGGGGGGGGGCGTGTTGAAGACGCTCTAATTCAATATCAAACTAATCCATCTTGTCCACGTTGCTGCGAGCAGACGACCGTCAGAGCGGGAACAACCTTGACTCCCATCACTCCATCTTTTCTTCTTCTGTCTCTTTGGTTTTACTCTGACGCCCTGAAAGCGTCTGATTGGTCCACCCTCCCTTCACCGGCTGCTTCCTTTTGGCTCCTGTAATAATCTTTAATATTAAAAATAATTAGCATCTCAACTTCCAGAGCGCGGTGTCAGAGAACAATGATTAATCCCTGTTTGAAAAGCTGAGATCATTTCCTTCTTTCTTGCCCCTCGTACTCGTGGAGCTCGTGCCACATAATGAGGTGTCACTGCTTAAATGAATATGAAATCAAACGTTTCTCCTCTGCCACTCAAACGCCCCGTGTGCAGGCGGGGCCGCGTGGATCAATAGCACAGTGGGGGGGGCGCGGTGTGGCGGTGGTGCAATGCAAATTGAATTGAGTGGAGTGTAGCTGCAGTATTGACTCTCGAAGGCAAATCCATGTCTTGACTTTGTGATTGAGTTATTCTGTGTGGCGCGGGGCCGTCGACTCTGCGGGATGATTTCCTATAAAAAGACAAACTTCAGTCTGGGGAGGGAAAACATTCAGGGAGGAACACAAACAAGACTCAGACAGGTTTGATTTTTTTATCCTCTCACGCTGTTTTTACCTTCAACACTTCTATTTTTTGTGAGTCTAGTAACATAGTTTAGTAGCAGCTACATTTATCTCCTCACAGCTCGGTGCTCTGATACGTGTCAGTAACATTAGTGAATCCTGGTTGTGTCCTACCAGGTCTCATCTACCAACTCCAACCTCACCAAGCAGAGCAAACGTAACCTGGCTCTTCATTTTATTGATAGACTCTCAGGTTTGAACAGATCACTGCAGAATAACTGCTGCATGTGGACAGGAATCAACATTAGAACAAACACATTAGAGCAGTGGTTCCCAACCTTTTCTAAATCAGGGCCCACTTTTAAAGCTCAAAAATATTTGAGGCCCACCTCCAACCCAATACATACCGCTATATACGTTTTTTTAGAACCCCATTTATAACAATGACCCAAAATATAATTTTAAAAAATGTAATAAAACCCCAAATGTGATATCTGGTAGATAATGAAACAGATGTTAAGCTGAAAATGTAGTAAATTTTTGCCCAAATTATGACAACTTGTTACATTCTGGTGCAATTACTATATTTTGGGTTTTACTTTATGCTTTTTCGTTACATTTCAAGCTCAGCACTCCGGTTACAGTTTTGACATTTTTTGGAAATTTGGGATTTATCACATTTTTTTTCAATGACATTTCAGGTTGTCATATTTTTCAGGTCATGCTATCTAAAGAGGAATAACATGTCTTCTTAGGGGACTTTTTCATATATTAAAATCAGAACTGTTTTAATTTCCTTTGAAACTTAATAGAGTTAAACATTTTGAATGTTATTTGTATTTGTATCTTAATTTTTCTATTTGTACCTTGTATCTTTATATAATTACACTCCAATAAAATACTTGTTTGGAAATGATTTCGCGGCCCACTTGCTGTACCTTCGCGGCCCACCAGGGGGCCACGGACCACAGGTTGGGAATCGCTGCATTAGAGACTGTTGTAGCCTTTAGCTTCTGTTTTAGTCTTTAGCTCCTGTTTTGGCCTTTAGCTCCTGTTTTAGCCTTTAGCTCCTGTTTAATTGTTTATATCATGTTTAACTGAATCTTTGGTGTTTGCAGACTCTTAAATGTTGAAGCAGAGACTCCGGTGTCACAGTTTGATGAAAATGTCATGGCTCTACAACTTCTCTAAATCGAAGTGAACTCTAACTCTAAGTGTGATAAATCTCTAACTCCCATGATCCTCTCTGTCAGAATCAAACCGCCCGTCACAGATCTGTCACACAGACACTAAAATAGAGCAGTAAAAATAGATTTGTTGGAGTGACAGAGGGCACCTGAGCAGGGCATCACACCCAAACACACAAACACGTCTCTGACATTTAGATTCAAACTTTGATTCTAAGAAATAAAAAAAGATAAAGACACAACATGAGTCTGAAAACTCACCAACAGTTCAGATTTAAAAAATGAAGAAGCTCAGATATGAAATAAATCTGAAACCTGGACCGACCTAACGTGGTAGTAATGTGTTTTCTTACTTTCTCCACAAAATAAGAAACTTCTGTCTGCAGATTTATTCTCTAAGCAGAGGAAAAATGATTCCATACGGAAACAGTTTCTGAAAAAAGACGTTTATGAAATCAACTTTCTCTTCGCCTCTTCAGGAACTCCCTTTACTGTCATCTTCAACTCTACACACACACACACACACACACACACACACACACACACACACACACACACACACACACACACACACACACACACACACACACACACACACACACACACACACACACACACACANTCCTCCTCCTCCTCCTCCTCCATCATCTTCATCTTTCCATCCTGCAGATTTACGGCTCTGATTTACCGTCTCGTCCTTTCTCCTCTGACACAAACCTGGTTTCACTGTAAGTGGATGAGATCGAGCTCTGATGATCTTACACAGACTTTAAAAGTTAAAACCTCTTGATAAAAAATAAAAGCCTGTGTTATCTTTATTTTTCCTGTCACGCCTCTTCCAGGTTGTTCATGACTCAGTGTTTTAGTCACTCCTGTGAAAATTCAGGTTTTTATGGGAGTTGTGAAAACGCCTCCTGCTGAGCTGTTCTAAGTTTAAGTGCTCTAATTAACTCAAGTGTCACTTTAAAGTGAAGCATGAAAAAGGCTTTGAAATGTTCTTTAAGAGAATAAAACCTGAAATTAGACCACTCACGTCTCAGTTTGACTCAAACAAAGAAAAAAATCAATCATTTATTTTCACGGATTGAATCCTCGCTAAAGTTTCTGAATTTGTCTTTGTGCAAATGAGATAAAGTTTTATTCAAAAGTCATCAACCAATGACACTGTGTATATATATTTTTAATATCACATTTGAGCATTTTTAGTATTATTTTGAGTTTTTCTTTGATGAGGATAAACCTTAAGATTCATGGTTTGTGACGAATCAATCGACAGCAGAAAAAGGAATATGAGACTTTTCTCTTTATTAAACCACTTTAAAAAAAAAATGCACAATCATGGCCCAACTAAATGTCAAAATTTAGAGATAAAAAATCAAACTATAGAGCTAAAAAGTCATCATTTTGATCAAAAAGTCTAAAATTTGAGCCCTATATTCAATGCTATGAGATAAGATGTCATAATTTTGTGACTAAAAAGTCAAAAATTTGCAATAGAAAGTCAAAATAACAAGAAAAGTAAAATCTTTAGAGATAAAAAAGGCAAATATAGAGCAAAGTAGTCATAATTTTGGGTTCGTGGGGGACCATTCAGTCAATGTTACGCAATTAAAAGTCAAAATTGTGAGATACTTTAGTCCAAATAATGAGATAAAGAAGTTGACATGTTTAGATAGTTGGTTTTAGAGTAAGTTGACTCTAAGATTAGGACATCTCTAATATTAATCTTGAAGAAAGTGTTGACAGATGGTTTGAAAAAATGATCTGAGATGATGAAATATTCTTATTAATGTGGCGTCTTTATTCTTCAGTTGATATTTACCTCAGCAGAGTTTGATGAAAAGGACTCAGAGCAATAACTGTGTTTTAATTCAGACTCAGGTCTGTTCGTCTGCTCTTTTATCAGGTTTTTCCTCAGCACAGAGATGAATTCTGAACATTTTTAATCACATTGTTCTCCTGAGCTGCTGTAAATCTCTGTTTTTTTTTAAGAGCTGTCATTGTGGAGCAGTTTTGCAGAATGAGTCAAGTCTGAACATTTTTCTCCTCTTATCACTCGACACTTGAAAGAGAATCCTCCGTTTGACTCCGTCCATCAAAGAGAAGCTGTTTTTTAACTGTTTCCCCAAAGGTTTGAAGCTGTGGTCGTTTCAGTGACGGCGCAGACGAACAAACATTTTCTGAAACTGTCTCTTCTCTGACGCCTTTGATCTCCTCAGGTGAGACAGTCAAACATTACGCAACAGCAGATGCTTGATTGACAGATTTAAGGAAGTGGAACAAGAGAGATGAAGAGCGGAGCAGACGGAGGACGAGGCGAGCAGCTTTGCGGCGGTGGAGCTGCCTGCTTTCATAACGGGGAAGACAGACAGACGGAGACAGATGGAGGCGTGTGGGAAAAACCACAGCCAGCTCTCTAACCGGATCCTGAACTCTTACTGGAAATGTTTGTGCACAGCTGAGCAGCTTCAGACGCAGCAGGAAGAAGAAGTGACGAAGCTTTTTTCATCTGAGGAACCAGAGACGGACTGAGGACGGGGAATAAAACAGGAAAATCATCTACACTGGGGCTGAATTTTCTTTAAATCAAACTTTAGTGAAGTTTCCACAATGTACAGTAACATTTACAAACTTGACAGAAAATTACATCAAACCATTGAAACATCAAAAGCTTTTACTCTAATGTGAGGATGAAAACTGAAGGTGAGAATTGTTTCAAACTTTGAGATAAAAGGTCAATATTTCAATATGAAAAGTAGGAATTTTGAGAAATAAAGACAAAATCCTTAGAAAAAAAGTCAATAACTTCCGGAGTTTAAGAAATCAATTTAACATTATGTGAAAAAAGTCCAAACTTTCTTATTTCAGGTCAAAACTTTAAGACAACAAAAGTCTAAGTTTTGAAATAAAAGCAATGTTTGAGATAACAAGTTGAAATTTTGATATAAAAAGTTAAAATTCTAAGATCTAAGTCAAAACTATACGAAATAAATACAAAATTATTAGATAAAAGGCAAATTTTTCTTTAGATAAATAGTTGAATTTTGACTTTTCTCAAAACCCCGAGTCTAACACCTATTCCTTTTATTTGTAAACCGACTTTCTAAATTGTATTTTTAGTTATAAAAACTGCAGAACAAAAAGAGCTATCTTTGACTCTTAACTTTTAGAAATAATGTTGTGTAAAATATCCTTAATTGTGTCAAGTTAAATAAAATGAAATACAAAACAATTAAAAACAAAATTCAACAATCCCAAGGAAAAAAATGATTTTTTCCCAACAGTCTCACACTCAAAGACAAAGACTGGTTAAATAAAGGTTAAATAAAAAATAAAAATAAAAAGATAAGGCATAAAGGTACAATTGTAATAATAAAAGTTTCAGATGAAGAGTGTTATCAACAACTATAAACACAAAGAATAGCAAATAGACAAGACTAATATTTACAGGTTAAAAATGCGATAATAGTGCAATAGTGAGTCGTGCATGAATGCAGATATAAAATGAGGTAGTTTAACAAGATGTTTTTGATATTTCCTCTGAAATGTTCTCGCTAATTTTTGGTTTCTTGCCAATTTTGTTGACTTTTTACCACTTTTCACTGTTTTTGTCACTTTTTTCACCATTTTTTAAAGTTTCCTCGCTAATTTTTAGTTGCTTTTTGGCCATTTTAGTCACCTTTCACAATTTTTTTTACTACTTCTTGAGAAATACTTCTTTACTACTCTTTATGCCAATTTTTTGTTGCTCTCTTTTACTGTTAAAAACAAACAAACAAACATTACATTGATAATGATCTACCCTGAAAACAAATAAACAGGCTTACACTTTAGAGGAAAATACTGTCATGCCTTTTAAACACGAGTGAGGAGGGCACACAGTGGACATGGGAGCCTGCTGTACATGGATGAATCACACAGGAGACACAAGGCATTGACTGGTAGTCTATGCTCAATGGTGTGAACTGGCTGCTTACAACACATTGAGTTGACCCACTCTTTATGCCACATGGTGTGAATGACTCATGTCCACTGTGTGCCCTCCTCGACCATTTTAACACGACAGCTGTAAAACTACAGTATAAAAGTGTAAGCGAACAAGAAATAACTGTAACATCACTTATCTTGGAGTTGTAAAACTACAGTTTAAAGTTATTTCATGAAGAATTCCTGTAACATAACGGCTGTGAAGTTACTGTGAGACTATTCAGCAGGAAATAACCATAAACATTACTGTGATTTTACGCTAAAAAATGTAACAGTGCAGCTTTTTCCAACTCAGGGCCCATTTTTGAGTCTCAAAAATCTGAGTGGCCATGTGACACCTCATCAGGGGGTCCTGAAAGTTATCTCATCTAAAAAAAAAGTTTGGGAACCACTACAGAAGAATAATAAAGCTTGAATGTGTGGCAGATGTACAGGAAGTGATTCTGTGTAACTGATTTTTCTGACTCTTCTCATGAGAAATGTCTTTTGTCTCTTTTGTCCTTCACAAATAAAAAAACAGAGCTGCATACGGGCAGAGACCAAACAGCACTGAGGGAAAACAGATCAGCAGCAGCAGAAAACATTCAGATTCAATCAAACTGAAACCTGAGGGAACTCATTCAGGAAAACCTGAGAGAGGAGCTGAGAGGAGGCGCTGCATCTAAAGAGACTGAGGAGGAGCAGAGGAGGAGGAGGAGGAGGGGAGACAGAGGAGGAGGAGAGACAGAGGAGGAGCAGAGGAGGAGGAGGGGAGGAGGAGGAGGAGGGGAGAAGAGACAGAGGAGGAGCAGAGGAGGAGGAGCAGAGGAGGAGCAGAGGAGGAGGAGGAGCAGAGGAGGAGCAGAGGAGGAGGAGGGGAGGAGGAGGAGCTGAGAGATGGAGGAGGAGGGGAGACAGAGGAGGAGGAGCAGAGACAGAGGAGGAGGAGCAGAGGAGGAGGAGCAGAGAGACAGAGCCGCCTCCTCCTCCTTCACTGAAACACTCCAGAGCTGAGTTTCTCTCTGACTGAGCTCCAGCTTCAGAAAGAGCTTCATCTTTACTCTCTCTCTCTCTCTCACACACACACACACACACACACACACTCTCTCTCATACACACACACACACACTCTCACACACACACACACACACTCACAGGAGGCCATTAGCAGGAGCTACTCTATCACACACAGCAAACACTCCGACTTTTAATATTTAATAACGGCAAACAGTCTCTGTGCCACAGCGAGTGACTGTAAATACACACACACACACACACACACACACACACACACACACACACACAAAGGGGTGTGAGGAAACCAGGAACAAAGCCAACAACTGCAGGTTATGTGAAAAACAAGGTGCAGAACTCAAAGAACACAGAAAAACAATGATGTGAAAACAGTTTTGATACAAATGTCAGAAAAAAGAGAAACTTTACAACTTCTGTCGTTTTAGTGTCGTCGTCTTTTTCTCAGTGTTTAAGCCGCTGCAGGAAATCTGCTCCAACACACACGAGGACGATTCCTCCTAAACCTGAACACCAAGTTTATTATTTCTAGTTTCCATCTTCTTTTTGCCTCTTTTCTCCACTTGTATAGTTTCTTTTGTAAAGGTAGTTTTTAACAGTTTGTCTCTTTGGTTGAGTAACTCTGGTGTAGAACAGAAAACATCTGCTGTAAAAACTGTAGCTGATATTTAAACACATTTCAGGTTAAAGAAATATTTCACTTTCTGCAACCAGACTATTGCAGGAGATCATATTATTATTAAATCTAATTAGTGATTAATTACCCAGCTCTACCTCTGGTCCAAAAATATTTTTTAAACTTTGCATCTATCTCTTACCTCCTTTCTTTCTGCATCTGTTTCACACTTCTTCCTGAGGAGAACTTTAAAGATTCATAACAGATAAAATCTCTGCAGCGACGAGCTTCTCTCCTCTAAAACTTTAAATTATTGTTTTAATAATAACGTCAGAGCTGGTTTGTCTTCTCTGGAGTCGACGTGTTGATGCTCAGTCTTTGTGACAGAGTGACTGAAAGTGTGACTGAAAGTGTGTTTTAGTACTTTTATTCCTCCCAGCTGCTCTGAACACGGCTCCAGGGACCGAAACATCGTCCACGTCTCCTCAAAGCTCACGGACGAGTCGGCGAGGAGTTAGCAGAGAGACGGAGCGCCGGCGCTCGATAAGGAAGAGCCGAGAGGAACAATCCAGTGGTGACATTTAGCTGAGGAGCGCTGCCCTTTCAGCAAAGTCGATTTAAGAGGAGCGCAGAAAGGTCAGTGTGTTTAGGTGAGCTCTGATCATGACTTACACACCAACGCTCTGTCCTCGCTCACTAAAAACACCGCGCTGTGATAATTCCCTCGTTTACACCTGCACTTTGATTGTAGCTCTCTCCACTTATCTCTGAGCTAATGACAGAAACCAGAGGAAAAGAAAAAGTCCCTGTTG
The DNA here is from genome assembly GCA_008086565.1 of Thalassoma bifasciatum. Classification (NCBI taxonomy): domain Eukaryota; kingdom Metazoa; phylum Chordata; class Actinopteri; order Labriformes; family Labridae; genus Thalassoma; species Thalassoma bifasciatum. The sequence continues at coordinate 38,929 of RPOG01003730.1, read as the reverse complement.
TGTTTTTTATTAGACTTTTCTGTAGCTGTCTGTGTGTTGACACTAGGGCTGCACGATAAGGCCTAAAATCAATACCTCGATTTTTTTTTTTTGCTATATCTCGATACACGATATGTATCACGATATTTTGATTTCTCCTGTAAATCACTGTATTAAATGTTCAATTCAACCCTTTAATGAATGGAATGACACCAGCATAATGATTCAAGCAGACCTTTCAGTAAGATTTATAACATTTGCTGCCAAAAGGGGAAAAATCTAAATCAGGTCAAGTTTAACAAACCGTTTACTCTAAAAAAACACTTTATATATTTATATATTTTCAATTCCAGTAAAAGATTTCACTCAGATTTATTTATCTGGTTGAATGTTTCACATGACTGTCTCAATAGATTTCTAAAATTACAACAGTGAAGATAACATGAACCAAAACTGGGGATGACTTAATCTAACTTTTATTTCCATAAATCAGCTTCTTGTTACTGTTTGTGGAGCTGAAAGGACACTGTTAGTGACTTCTGTCTCTGAGCCTGGGCTCTCACTGAAGTTTTGTGGTGTAATGTTAGTTTTACAGCATGCTCTTATTTTGAAGGACACGCAGGTTCATAACAGGAAGTTAGTTGGGCAATAAACCGAGACGCGTGAATGAACGCTCCGTGAAACGTCTGTGGGAATCTTTAATGTGCAACACGACAGTTAGAGGATTCTCCTCCTCCCTCTGTTTACTTTACAGCTCAGAGTTTTATTTTTAGAGCGTTATTAGACCTTTGTGTACGTTTGTGGTGACGCTGCAAAACTTTGTTTTTTAAAAACATCTCAGCTCACATGTTTTTGGTATTCAGCGGTAAATAACGCCAAATGAAGCTCAGACAGAATGAAACTGAACCTTAAGAACACGTCGCGTTTGTTTCTCTTCTTTGTGGTGAAGAGCTGGGAGATAATCAGGTGAGGATCACACAGGTGGAAACAGAAACACACATGTGCAGGAGAGTTTTCTGGATGGGGGGGAGTGAACTGTTTAGTGTGAGAAGCAGCAGCAGAGAGAGAAAGAAACGCAGCTGAAGAAAATTACAGACTGACGTCTCAAAACATTTACCTGGGAATTTATACTCCATGGTCGCGATATAGTTATTTTATACATCCCACGTGCAACAACCCGCGATATATCGAGTATATTCGATATTTCCCCCAGCCCTAGTTGACACTGATGAATTTTAACCTTGTGCTTCTTCAGTTACAAGCTTTAAAAACACAGTATAGTAGATTTACCTGCATTAAATGTGATGTGTGTTTATTATTCTGCACAAACACAGAAAGTACGGTGAAAAATGACCGTCTGCATTGGAAAAAAGCAAATTGCCCGTTCAGATAAAGACAGAGAGCGCTATCGTATAATGGAATGTGTTTTTGATCCCCAAAGGACATAAAAAATGCATTACAGGAGAACAAAATGTATCATAAGCTGAAGTTATTCAAAGATATCTGAGCCCTTAAGGGTCAAACAAGACGCTGCTCGCAAAGCACTTTGGGACATGAGTGGACTGCACACACACACACACACACACACACACACACACACACACACACACGCACATTAAATAAATGTTTTCAGATCTGATTTTTCTTCTCTTCCTGCTGTTTTTCTTTTTTGTAAACCTCGAAGTTTGACTCCGACGTTTTGTTTCCTTCCCTCTAATCATCCCGCTCTCTTTCCTCTCATTCTTCTTCTTCCTCCCTTCTTGCTGGTGATGAGGTTTTATTTCTCAGAGCGTTTTACACCTGGGGGAGTTGTGTGTGTGGGGGGGCACCATCAGGTTTTTGGCAGACGCTGATAAGAAACAATTCTGCGTTTGCCAAGTCATGCAAATTATTTCAGGAATGAAGAGATCAAGAGAATTTTTTAGCGAATCCTCCTCCTTTCTCACACCGTCGATCACTCCTGGTTTGTTTTTCCCTTTCAGAATAAAAGTTTTTTTTTTTGAAGGGAAAGAAAGAGGAATAAGAGAGAGGAAACTTCTGAACGACAGGATGAACCAGAGGTCATTGATGAGGAGCCGTCAGCTTTTCTGTGTGCTGAGGTTTTCATTTACGCATCAAAGACGCAAATTAAATCTGTGTGTGTGTGTGTGTGTGTGTGTGTGTGTGTGTGTGTGTGTTTCAGTTCATTGTGTGAATGATTACAGTGAATCAAGAGCTCACCTCAGTGTCTTCCAGCTAAAAATGTTGAAATTACCCCAGGAGGTTTTCACAGCTTCTGATGATAGTTTGACTCCATTTTCATGCAAAGTAGAAAACAGTTTGCCAAGACTAAAAAACCTGGGAGACAAAATAAATACCTCTACAATAATATTTAACATTTTGCAAATGTTGTGCTTTGTGTAACCTGTAGAGAAACTAGGATCTTATGGTTCAAGTAGTTGACATGATAGAGAAAAACTGAGATTATTTTTGGATTCTGCACCCAAAAATATGTCAAAAACATCTGTCAGACCTAACTCAAGAAAAATTGTGTTCCCTTGTGTGATATATTAGTATTATAATCCTTAAAAAATCAGATATTGGTTTGTTGCAGAATGCAGCGAATTAAACAGAAGGAACAATGCAGAAAAGTATATAATTCACACGTAAGAATAATAAAATAAGTGAAATAAACCAAAGGAAATTAATTTTGTGGTGGAAATCATGTTGTTGTGTCAAAGTGACTTGTATCATCACTCGTGTTTTATGTCACAATCAAACACTTCAGTATTCGTCGTATTTTCCTTTTTAAAGTCTGTTACCTGGATTTTCAGAACAGTTTTCAAACACATTAAAAGGTTTTTCAGGATTGAGATCAAATGTTTTCAGAGAACAGACGAGTATTTGTTCATTAACTGATCATTTGATGCGAATAAAATCAAACCAAATGAAGAATCAGGTTGTTTTGTCGTTCATTCAGATTTTCCTCTTATTGCTGCCATAGCAACCAGACAAAGTCGGTTTAATCATAATGATGAAACTGTCACGGTATGAAAACAGGTCTTTGTCTCTTTTTTAACCCTGAGTAATTTTCAGACGAGACAAAAAAAGGCGCTAACTTATCTTATTAAAGTGGGAAAGACTCTGAGCTGAATGTGTTACAGCTGAACTGCAGACCTTGTCGTCTGTGAGAGTTTGTGTGACTGAGAGTTTCTGGCTAAACTCTGACTACACATGTTTTTCTGGGCTTTATTGCTTTTTAATGAGTTTTACCAGGCGCTGAGTTTTCGTACAGGCCTTGGTGGGAGGCACATTAGAAAGTAACATGCTGTCGATTTAGTATTTTCTCATTAAGGTTAACAAAAACAGAACTGCTGTACTTTCTCAAAATCATTATCAGCTGCATAAATACCACAGTGAAGACAGGATTTCCAGCCAAACTGTTCCTAACAGCATCCAATAAACACTGTCTTTGCCTTTTTAATAATGGCTATTTATTAAAAACAAAAAAGTTCTTCTTCCAAAACTCATGAGGAGATTTAACTGGTTATAAAAGAGAAGGAAATTAATCTGAGATACACAAACAGAGCAGAGACGATATCATTTAGGAAACATAAATAAAAACATCATTTAATCATCGAGTGTCATGATTGGACCTTTGTCAACAACTGCGTGAGCAAATAGTCCAACAGTTTAACAACAATGTTTCTCAACTTTGTCCAACACAGTTCATCACTACATCTACAAGTGACAGTTCAAACTCTACCATGCAAAGACATATCAACATCAACACATCAACAACACACACAAACGCTGCAGAACTCTTTTTGGAAATCATGGACGTGGTGTCCTCCGGGCCAAAGAGGAAAAGGATCAGGATTGTTCTCAGAGCAAAGTTCAAAAGCAGCATCACAGCTTGAGTAAAATCTCATGAGATTTAATTTGCAGAATAAGGAAGGAGAACTGTAAGCGGCGGTAACCATGGATACCACAAACATTTTAAGAGCTGAACTGACATTTTGATGAACGTTATTGGGTTGTTGCTGATGTTGTCGACAGATGGAGGCGCCAGAGTCTGTATGTGTGGCCGAGTTCACAGAGGAGGCGGTTATTCAAGTCCACATGGTGACGTGTTTTTGTGACGAAAGTGTTTTCATTGCACTTTGATATAAACTTCAATACGGAAGCTTCTGTAAAAAACCCACCTTATGAGAGCTTCAAAACTTTTTTCCAAATTTGAGAAGTTTTTGGAGTTTCCATTACTGTTTTTTAGGTTTTGTGCAATTCTTTGGGTAAGTGTCCCAGTATCTGTGAAGGCAGCATTAATGCTGAAAGGTACAAACAGGTTTTGGAGCAACATCTGCTGCCATCCAAGACACTTTGTCTTTTTCAGGGACATCCCTGATTATTTCAGCAAGACAATGAAACCAAGACACATTCTGCTCCTGTTACAACAGCGTGGCTCCGTAGTAGAGGAGTGCAGCTACTAGTCTGACTCCAAAGCTTCAACAATTAGTGTCCTCAGTTCACAAACACTAAACCAGTGCTGTTAAAGGAAAAGTGATGGAGAATAAACATCTCGTCTTTGTAGAGAAGTCAATTGAATATAGGTTAAACAGGAATCACAAATTGTTATTTTCTGTTTTGAGTTCCTTGAGCTGCACCATCTCTCTGCAAACAGCTGCTTCTTCTTCACACACTGATCTGTGACACGTTTCTCTGTGTAAATTAAAGACGTGACTGGACATGATGGTGTGTCTGCCGTGGGTGATGGAGCATTAGGACGGTTCATCTGTGTCATTTTCTGCCATGTTGTAGCTTCATATCAATGTGTTAAATGGCCCATCATTCATCACTGCAGCGTAGGCCATGTGTGTGTGTGTGTGTGTGTGTGTGTGTGTGCAGAGAGTGATAAAGAAGGTTGGATTCTCTGAGGTTTGCATGTGTGGGAAGGTTTTTGTAAAGAAATACAGAACACGAACTCATCACTTCGCCCACCGCTGATGTTTAGGTTCTTTAAAAACATCATTTCTCAAACACATTGGAAGAATAAAGTCAGAAAATAAAGAGTGACCCCGAACAGACCTGCTCGATTATCTTTCTTAAAGAAAATGGGAAGGACATTATCAGAGAACCTGAAGGTAATTTCAATCTTTTATTTCAGTATCACAGCAATTTTCTCTCCTTGTTTTAATGCCGAACCATGAAACCATGAAACATCTCTGTTCAGTTTATGCTCTTTTCTCTCTGTTATTAGTAATCATGTCAAAGACAGACGAAAATAGACGACTTTGTCAAGATGTCCTTGAAAATGGCAATTAACCCTGAAGAGCTGGAGCAGAGCGGTCGCAGGAGGTTGTGATGGAACAGGAGCTGAGAGGAGGAGGAGGAGGAAGAGGCGGAAAAGAGGAGGAGGAGGAGAAGAAGAGGAGGAGGAGGAGTGAAAAACAAGAAGCTGGAAACAGAAACCCAGAGGTTGGAGCTGGTTGATAGCTGAGAGTAGGGCTGAGCGGTTTCAGCAAAAGATCTAATTGCGATTTTTCTGACAGATACAGCGATTTCAATTCGATTCACAATTTTCTTTAAATCAAACTTTAGTGAAATTTTCACAATTTAAAGTCAATTTACAAACTTGACAGAAAATTACATCAAACCATTGAAACATCAAAAGCTTTTACTCTAATGTGAGGATGAAAATAAAAACTGAAGGTAAGAATTGTTTCAAACTTTGAGATAAAAGGTCAATATTTTAATATGAAAAGTGGCAATTTTGAGAAATAAAGACAAAAAGTCAAAAATTTCCAGAGTTTAAGAAATCAATTTAACATTATGTGGAAAAAAGTCCAAACTTTCTCATTTAAGGTCAAAATTTTGAGATGACTAAAGTCTAAGATAAAAAGTCTACGTTTTGAAATAAAGGCAATGTTTGAGATAAAAGGTTGAAATTTTGATATAAAAAGTCAAAACTCTAAGATTTAGGTAAAAATTATTTGAAATAAATACAAAATTAAAGGATAAAAGGCAAAAAAAAAATGAAGGAGATTGTTAGATAAAAAGTCGAATTTTGACTTCTTTTTCTATTATTTTGACCTATTAGCCACATTTAGGGTCACTACCATCATCAACTTCTTGTGATATTACAACAATTAACCCATTTAAGTGACAGAAACGGTGTATTAATCTACCATAACACTGATAACCAATAACTACTGTATTTTCTGCACTATAAGGCGCACCTTCAATAAATGGCCTATTCTAAAACTGTTTTCATATATATCAACAAAAAAATCAGATAAGTCAGTCAAACTTTATTAATAGAATATAAACCAGCGCTCTCACAACTCTGTTCACTCCCAAAATGAATAAACAGCTGTTTTATTTTTTTCCCGAGGTAATGTCAGTGACGTAGTGTTTTCGTGACACAGTTCTTTCAACAACAGCAAGTTTTATACAGATAGTGCAACATTTTTATCAGGTAGTGGAGGGAAACGTTTCAGAGATTCAGTAAACCTGTAAAAGAAACAGTCTGATACCGTTACGGTAAATCAAATGTTAATGCAAGCACAAAATAATGACGCTCGAAATAGTGCAAAGCAATAACAATATCTCAACATTGTCTCTTACAAAGAGCCATTTTGGGGTCTTTACGCACACAAATGGACTTCACTCTCTATCGTTCTTACCGCTGTTACCTCGGCGATGCCTCTTGACTACGGTAGCTACGACTAACCAATATTAATCCATATTGTGACCAGCGGGAGCCTCCCCCTTTAAGGAGGTGGAATTATGGGTAGTGTATGCATGTGTGTGTGTGCGTGTGACGTTGTTGTAGTGGAGACAGAGTGGCATGTTGTGTGCGGGTGTGGGGGACATTGAATGAGAGCAGAGGGGAAATATAACTGTTGTAAAGAAAAAGAAGATGAATAAAGTTCAGGTTCCACTCAAGATAAAAGGTGAATATTAGAACAGTCGACACAACGAGACAAGTCAGGTAATAACTTCATAACCAGCGGCTCCAAACCACGGTTAAGACTCACGAGGCTGGAGAAAGCAACAATATATAAGGCGCATCGGATTATAAGGCTTTTAGGTGCGCCTTATAGTGCAGAAAAAACGGAAATAGCAAACTCAGAACACTAATAATCAAACTTCTCGTATAAAGACCAAGTTCAGTTTTTGTGCTTATTAGGTCTTAATGATTGTAAATAGCAAGGAGAAATAAAAAAAATGAACATCAGACAAAAGCTCAGGTCTCAAGATGTTGATATAATGTTGTATCATATCGCAAATATTGTAACGTTTAGTATTGTATCATATAAAAACACAGTCATAAATCATCTGTATATCGTAGTATCAAAGCGTATTCTATTAATTTTTCCTGTTTATTTTTCATTAAACAGAATCTACAGTTAAACTTGACTCAGCTAATGTAGCTTAGCTCTGTTTGGCTCAGTTCAGCATTAAAATATGAAATGTTTTTCATTCGTTCCAGACTGTAAATTGATATAGTACATTAGGATTAAACTCTGATCTGGTTCAGTTTTAGTGTCAGGATGATATCAGACATGAAAGTGTGAGCAGTGTTTCTAATCGAGTGTTTGATTTGTGCATGAACACTGAGGGTTACAGGTCTGTTCATTAGTTATTCTGAGGAGAAACCTGAGCACAGAGGAACTTTCTGCAGCTTAAACCCATCGTTTGAGGAGGAAAACCCACTTGTCACAGCCACAAAACCTTTGACCTTTTGTATGATTGAAACCAGCCACTGAACGGCACATCATATTATTTGATGTCATCGCCTGCATCGGTACAATCAGTCATGCATTAAATGTCTACTTTATCGCTGTTCTGAATGTCATTCTCTCTCCGCCCCCTTTGAAGAGCGGCGCTTTGAGCGAGCAAAGCTGCGAGGCGCCGCACATCTCAATCACATCACTTCTTTAGTGTCTCAGCACAAGAAAAGAGGTGAAATCCTCAGACTGACGATTTATTTATCTCCACATTTTCTGATTTACTATTGAGCAGAATGGTTGCTCGACGACATGTCAGCGACGTCTCTCTGAAGATGATAAAACACTTTTCATGAGGCAGAAAGGAGCTGAATTCACTCCCGCTCTGCCCTTGTCTGACGAAGGTTATCTCTGACTCTGGTGTCGTTTTCGTTCTCACCTCTTATGCCGAGTCACTGCCTCCCTTTACTTTCTGCTTCACTGTAAAATCCAATATTCGGCCTGAGTTTGGTTTAGTCCTTCATCCAGTATTCAGTTTCTGCTCCGAGGTTAACAAAGCTCACATTATGGAACAAATGAAGATGAAAACCCTTCACCTTAAAATCCCCCTCCAGAATAATAACGAGCTCTAACAGGCTTACAGGAGAAACTACGCCGCCGGCTTTGAAGAGGGCTGAACACAGAGGGATCCTGGGTAAATTAAAGTCAGGTTTTACTGTGGAAACCAAAAAGGACAGCTCACAGCATTGATCACCAAGGACGTGTGACAAAAACTGTGTCTGCAGCCGGAGCTACGAGCCAAAGAGAGCGAGGACGAGAGTCACCGCGGCGTGCAGCGAGCGAACGGCGTGCAAACACAGGAACTACTTGGTATGTAAAGAGAAGCAGCTTCAGTCACATTTGGCATTCATTGGGAGCCTGAGTAAAGCAGACAGGATAAGTACCTTTTTTCACAACTGTGACAGCAGCATTTTCAATGACCTCAAAACGTGCAGTTCAGAGCCGAGGAGGAGAAGGAGGAAAAACACGGACGTTTTTAACCATTTCTGAACACAAACTCCCATTTTCTGGAGCTGTTTTATCGATGTCTTTATGCTAAATGATACTTCCACTGTGGTAAAGAAAATACTAATACGCTGAACCCACACAAATACAATTCTGCAGCTTCTTTCTTGAGGTAAACATCACTGATGATGTCAGTGTTGTTTTACTGTGAACCCGAGTCTTAATCAGTTTTTGATAGGGATGCACCATAACTGTTTTTTTAAACCAATACCGATAACCGATAACTTCCAGCTCCTAAAGGCCGATATCAATAACCAATAACCGATAAAACATATACCTTAGATCATGTCATTAATACTATGAACAAAACTAAAAACAGTTTTGACTCTTTAAATGAAGAGATTTATTTTTCCAAAGAAAAACTATTGGCAAGCATTTTATTAAAGCTATAAAACAAACTATTTGATATCTGACTGACAAACAAAATAAAGGCCCCTTGAACTGATGCAAATACATGCATCAGGATTACAAACTGAAAAAGTGCATTTCACATAAAATTACTTTTAATTATTTCTATTTTTCCATACATATCGTCTGTTATTTTTTTTATCTAGCAACTTGTTTATATTTTGCGCTGCAAAAACTGAAATCTAACCAAGTGTTTGTCATTCTTTTGAAATAAAAACGATCTTTTATTCTTAATATGAGCCACATTCAATGGACCAGTTCAGAAAAATATCTTATTTCGAGACATTTAAAGACAAAAATGACGTCTAAAACAAGTCAAACAATCTGCCAAAGGAGTAAGAAAAGAATTTATTCTATTAAGACATTCTTTCAAAGTCTACGTTTTAAATAAGTTTCTGTATTTTCAGAAACATGTTTCCAGTTTTCTTTGTGCTGTATGAGCCTGATTTGAGGCTTGTATTGTTGCTAAATGTTATAAATACTGTGCAACATCTTGTGTGTACCCTATAACAGACGTGAATAGCTGAATATCTTACTCTTCTTTTTTCCAGATTCAGTTTTTATGTCATGAAGAGGAGAAAATATCCATAAGTTGCTTGAGTGCAACGAGAGGGAGAAGCTGTGAGATGATGGGGGATTTGATGATGCTGTCAAAAACCTCTTTTTTTGTGAAAGTTGTCTACAAAAACTACCAAATAGTCAGTGACTTTCAAAATAAAACAAACCAGATTGTACTTATCTTGATTGTATCTGATTGAACTGATGTGGTATCGTGACAGAGCAGAGTCGAACTCCTAACGGCTGATTTTTCTAACTGTGGGATCAGTTTACTCTGACAAAGAAACTAAGTTTTTCTCTGTAGCTGCAAAAATCTGTTGTTGTGAAGCAGCATAAACACGATGACGATGCCTCTGAACTCTTTCAGCAGCACTTCAAGGATCTGCAGCGACACGTTTAGCTCCATGTGTTTCATGTTTTCATATAAACAGAACAACACCTGCTACGAGTCCATCTGGCCATAACACTCAAACACTTATTTTTCCTTCTTTTCCCACAGCGATGGCGTCTGCAACCATCACGTTAAGACCACAGCTGCTGAGCTAAACGCCTGAAATGGTGCAGCACCAAACCCCTTATTAAAACAAATGTGGTCGGAGAGTGGGTGTTACTGGCTCACTGAAACTATAATTATAACAAAAGCTGACACTATTGTTCTCTTTTTCAACATGGTTTCAGGTCCCAAACACCTGCTGGAGGGAATCACTCTTATAAAGAGCAATTAGAGCCACAACATGGAGTTCACTTCTTCCTTTTCTGTGAATTCAATTTGGTTTTTCATCATTTTATGGCACAAGTGCGTGAAAGTTTCCTCCTCTCCGGGCGTTTTTCCACATCAGCAAAAGCTAAAAAGATCCACAGTGAGACAGAAAGTGGCGCAGAGAGACATTAGAGGAAAAGAGACGGTGAGAAGAGAAAGACAAGTCTCATTTAGTGTCAGAGTCTTTCAGCTTCAGCGGCTGGTGTTGATGGAGGAACAGGAACAGCCGGCCCCCCCGCGGAGAAAGAGACCAGCACGGCGAGATGAGATGGCTCTTTCAAAAACACCCCGATCACACATTACAGCAAATTACTTCCCATCACGCGGGAAAAAAAGAAATAATAAATAAAAGAAATCAGTGTGCATTTTCAGCGGAGCGTGGTGGTTCAGTCTGTGAGGCTGCGGCGTGGAGGCTCAGTCTGCCGCCATTTCTACCACACAAACCAGAGCGGGGAAATGGGTGTAATTATAAAGTAAAAAGTGCATACGTGTAAGATTCAAGAAATAAAAGTTGTATTTAATAGAGGCATCCAGTGCTTTCTCCATCTCCAGATACTCTCCATGTATTCATTAGGCCTGATCCATATTGCTAATTAACTTCCCCGGTGCGAGTCTTATCTCAAATTGCCTGCGCACTGCACAGATGTTCAAGAAGCATCTTTTTAAACCCTCAGCCTTGTAACTGAGTGCCTGTTAAAGAATTTTCCGCCTAAGGGGAATTATTTTTCAACACCATGCAGTGACTTACAAGAAAAAGTTGGATGAAAGTAGTGAATGTCAACAGCTCTGAAGAAATTAGTGGCGATTATGTATGCGTCAATGCCTCTGGAAGTGGCAATCCAGGAAGCCTGAACCGGAGCAGGAATATACAGCTGAGCCTGACACAGCCCATAATACTCAGGGTTTTGTTTTCACCACACACAGAAACAGAGAGAAAGGACTTTAGTTTCTAATGTGACCAAAGACTCGGAGGTCGTTTGAGGACGTGAGAGGATAAGAGGAAAGTGACGTATGGAAGGAGAAACATGAAAGACGGAGGATTGAGGAGAAGGACACGACCAGAGCTGCAGTTTTTTTAAACTTTACAGAGGATTAAGAGACTTCAAACCTCCTCATTTACTTTATTTCATTAAACAAACTCCCCTTTGAAAGAAGCTCAATCACTCATTTTCTACCACTTGTCCGCAAGTCTTTCCCAGAAGTCTTAGTGTGCATTTCATCACATGTATTTCTTTATTCTATGAAACCTGTGTTATTTGAACACATCTTTAAACTATTAAAATATAACATGTTTTTTTGTGTTTTGGTTCCTCAAACCCCCAAAATGTCAGGTGGTGCAACCGTCCTGACAAGTATCCACAGTAATTAAACTCTAAAAATTGAATGTCAGTTATTGTAAATGGAAATTAAAAATACAGTAGCATTATTTTATGCTTCAACCTTTTTAAATAAAACATTCTTTGCAAATAAAAAGAATTTTAAAGCTGTTGAGAAATGTAAAAAACTTTTGTCCCGCAATTTTCACCTTGTCAAATGTCAGGGTGGTGCAACCGTAACATTAGACTTTTATTTTAAAGTGAAGAGAATAAAACAGGAAACAGGAAACTGCATCAGCCAGAGGAGCCCAAATGACATTTGTGACCAAGTGGAAAAGTTTGTAGATTTCTCTGAAATACTGATAAAAAAGGTTTTTTCACTTCATTGGTGACTGGAACAATTTCCATGTCAGGTGGTACAACCAATGTAATAATGTGAAATGTTATTTTAACATAAATGAAACTACTGAAATCTGCTAGAAAACATAATTCTTCACTCAGAAATATGTTTTTATCCATTTTCAAAGAACTTTTTAGAAATATGTTTTTTGACCCTCTTTTTGTCATTGACCCATATACTTCTAAAATACTAAAACTTATCTCAAACTAATCAGAATCAAGATCAATTTGTTATAAGGGGGCAGCTGCCACCCTATGCCCCCCCCTGTAGCTCCGCCCCTGTCTGGCTCTAAAACCTTGCTCCATGTCTCTGTTTGTTTCTGAAGACTGTGACCCAGTGAAGTAAGGAAACTTCTCAGGAGACTAAACTCCAGCTCCTCAAACCCAGAGGTGAACAGTTCACAGCTTCTTTTCAGGTTTTGGTTCCTGTGGAAGTGAGAAGGTTTGAAACTCGTGAAGAGAAACAGATGGAGGCAACAGATTTACAGCAGCAGCTGGACATCACGTGTTATCAGCATTAAGCTGCTCTCTCTCTCTCTGACACCTCATCCTCCACATGCAGATGTCTCGTTTGTTCACAGAGAAAAGTCTGACTCTGCTTTTATTTGAAGGGAAACTTTTGTTGATGCAGGTTTTCACAAATCCAGACCCAGAGAGCGTAAAGAGGCTCCAGCGTCTGAGTCCTGAATCCTCTTTCTCACAGACCCAGAAACAAACCAAACAAAACTCATACAACTCTGAGAAAATGCAATTTTATTCCAATCCAGGCCCTGAGCAAACAGTCCGAGCGTGGAGACGGTCGGGGAGTAAAGCAGAGAGTGAATATGTTTTCTGTTTCATGACTAACTGATGTCGTCTTTCTGTTCTGACAGTTCCTGCGATTAAATTACCAAGTTCTGCACAAACTGGACGGAAACAGGATGTTCTCTCAACGCTGTGGACACGTCGTTCCCTCTGAGCTTAAAGTTTTTTCTCAGGAAAAAACACAGATGAAACTTTTTATTCTCAAACCAATAAAGCTGGGGTTGTTTTGCAAAATCAACGTGCATGTTTTCACGTCTACCTTACACTTGTATCATTACATGTGCAGGAACAAAAAAATGCAGATCCTGAAGTCTCTTTACATTTTGTGTTGCTTTGCAATTTCAATCACTGCACGTCATCAGGCTCTGACTTGATTTTCACTTGTTTTGAATGTAACATTGGATAATAACTCAAATCCATCATCTCTGCAACGTTCTGTTCCTGAAATGTGAAGCTTCTTTATTCATGCTGTTATTGAGACTCTTTTTTAAAACCCACAATAATTAGTTTCATTTCACATCAATTTTTTTCCTCATTCAGGACGTTAGCCATCAAATTAATCCCATTATGCTGTTTGTGTTTGAAGTTAATCAGTAAATCAAAGGCTTTTTGTGATTTTGAGTCATTGCTGATCTCAGAGCAGTGATTGCTTTTCTGAATTATCAGTCCATAAAGGTATTTATAATTAGTTACTTCCACCCCTGTTATCAGGCACTTTAAGGGTGAATTCCAATTCCTGTCTTAACCCTCAATCTCAAAATGCTCCCGTGAAGTGTAAGTTTGTCCTGATTCTCAGAAAGTTAAGGTTGAGGGTTAAGTTTGAGGCTGTATCTCGAGCTACAAATGTATTTTCTTTGTTAATGGAGATATAAATATTAGGAAAACCATTGTATTATCTTAGTTTAGACCCATTTTATGGATTATTTACCTCATTGTTGCAGAACATTTGTTTTTATTTCACCATCTTGGTGTATTGTTCCTATTGTTTAAGTTAGTTAACGTTACAAAATGGTCATTTTTCTCCGTGGTAATGTAATTGTTTTATCAAGATAACAGCCTATATAACATGCTTGTGCCGATAATGGTTTAAGATGACCGGGCTAATCTAAAAAAGATGCAAAAGACATAAACACAGCTGCAGACGGCATTGTTGCTGATTCTGTAAATGCCTCCGCTTCCTTCTTCTTCTTCTGAATTAAGAGACTGAACGCCACTTTGGCATAATGCCGCCCCCCACAGTCTGAAGATGTATCTGCATATAAGGGTTGTCTCATTTCTAAGTCACAAAATAGCCTGAACACTTGGTTTGAGGGCTACTAAGATTGAGGGTTAAGAAAGGAATTGGAATTGGGCCTAACTCTCGAAAGCACAGACAGAAATAGTTTTCTTTGACTTCTGTTTTTTGGATCAAGTCTGTGTGCTAGAAACTTTAAAGTGAACCCCGACTGTAAGGACTAACAGGCATGAATCTGCTTAAATGTTTGTCTCAAACTAGAATTTGTTGTTAAAAGACATAACAAATTGCATTCTGGGTTGATGACGTAGATTGGTTGCTTGGTGCATCTGGATTTGGCCGTTTCCTCACTACTAGTCGCCGTAAGTCACGAGGTTTGAGGAGGGAAAAAAACATAATAATGCCACATGTGGCTGCTTTTGGGTGCACTTTTCAGTCCAAAGGAAACAAGGAGACTGATGTTAGTCTGCACAGCTTCCCAAAAGACAAGAAAAGAAGGAAGTTGTGGGAAATCTCTTGTGGGCGTAAACAACTTCCCATGGAGCCGCGGCTATGTTCTGGCCACTTCTCCCCAGAAGCATTTGCTGCATTTAGCCGGCCCATGCTGATGAAAGAGCTGACAGGTGTGGGTCATTATAAACGGAGACTAAAGCCAAATGCTGTGCCGACTATTTTCCAACACAAACCCACGAAACTTCCTCTGGAAACCACTGAAGTCCGCTCCAGGACTTATATGATCCTGTATGAGATCCAGCCCGGTGCAACCATATGACCTCACTACCCAGACGTTATTGTGGCGTAAACAACAGGTGAAAATATTTTTTCAAATTTTATACAAAATAAGATATTTAGAGAGATTTTATTATGGTTCTTATGTAGCTGGTAAAAACACTGATCATTCAGGAAAATTACGTTCTGGTATCTAGGGTAACTTTTAAGAACAAGCCTCCAGGTCTAAGAGTTCAGGTCGCTCTGTGGGAAAAAGTATTAAAACGTAAAGTCAGCTCCAAGTTGCTGCAGACAGACACGTTTACAAAAACAATAAATGGAGGAAAAGTGTCTGATTTTCATCATTCAGGTCATGTTTCCTCTAAACTGGTTCCTGGACATTTTTCTGCGGCTGATTGAATGTGACAAGTTTCCTCCACAGTGGAAAGTGTCACCTTAGAAACTGATTACTTATACTTTATGATAACATGGCCTGCAGCCCAAATTTCTACTTCTGCATATTTAAAAAGCCGTCAGTTCTCATTTAGCGCTGCCTGAATATTTCATCCCATCATGCTTTGTTCTGGGAACGAGCTGCAGCCCGATGCAAATGTTGTTCTGACGTTGAAGTAGTTTAAAGCAAAGTGTCATTGAAGAATAAAGCCATTCTGTTTCCTGTTAGAGAAAGTCGATCCAATTACTAACAATTCTGCTGCAGTACATGTGCTGTCCATAAATAAGCAAACAAAGAGAGTGTGCTGGTGTCACACATACATATTTTAACATCCCTGAAATATAAATGTGACATTTCTTATGCATGGAATGAGGAAAATCTGTATGTTGATCTTATAAATGTTGTAATTGCTTTGCTGCTCCTCTGTGATCCACTCACAAAGATAAATAACTGCAGCAGCGTTGTCTTGGATGTGAGTTGAGCTACTTTACTTCCTGTTAGTGTCAGAGCGGCTCTGTGGGTCGAACACTTTGTGAATCCTGGAGGAAGTTGGCACCGCAGACGGAGGCGAGGCTTTCCCACTGATTGATCCGGAGTGTTTGTTATCTGGACGCTGCAGGGACGTAAAGTCTCCGATAGAGCAGATCTTGAATCCCATTAAGCCGCACACAGACTCAGAGATCTTCGCCATCGCTTCCTCAGATCTGCTCTTTCAGATCTGCTCTCTCAGACCATGGGGGAGGCCCGGCGGTGGTGGTAAAGGCCCCCTCGGCTGTCTCTCCCTCCCTCCCCCCCGCTGTGATCCATCACTAAAACACCCGCCGCCTCCAGGTCCCCGCTGGCGCTCTGATGCCTCTGATCAGGTTAGCCATCACACTCAGCCTCCCTGGGTGAAGGCATTTTCTAACCCTCATCCTTTAAAGAGATTTATTCTCAGGTGCATCGTCTCAGGGAAAATTAAGATCATTGCTCTCAGTTTTCTGACGTTAAAGGTTTAAGAAAAGCCCTGAAACATCTCAGAGGATGACCAATCACTTCCTGTGACTGTGAGACTCATTAAATATTTACTTTCTCTGATTCGTCTGCTATGGAAGCTTATTGCTGCCACGGTAGAAAAAAAAATCTATTGTTTTGAGATAATTATCTTGTTATTTTTAACCCTCAGGCTGTTTTCCAAACCTCCTCCTACTTCTGCTGAAATTCAGTTTGTAGCATCAGTTTGTGAAAACTTGGTAGATCTGTAGTAAACTACAAGTTCCCGGATGTTTCTACTGATCCGGGAAAATTTCTCAGTCTGTAACGGACCAGTCTACCTGGCGTACTGTTTCCCACAATGCACGGCGCTAATGGCGTTTGTCAGTTTGGGGGCGCTCAGGTTGAGGTGAATTACTGACACCTACTGGAATAAATCAGCTCAACTACAACACAACAACAAAAATGTGAAACGGTCCCAGAGATAAAAGTGAAGTGACAGGAAAGAAACAGCGGTAAAT
This sequence comes from Thalassoma bifasciatum, assembly GCA_008086565.1. NCBI lineage: Eukaryota > Metazoa > Chordata > Actinopteri > Labriformes > Labridae > Thalassoma > Thalassoma bifasciatum. The sequence continues at coordinate 22,042 of RPOG01003730.1, read as the reverse complement.
CTGCTCACTTCATCATGAAAGAGCTGTTTACTTTTACCAAATTCATAAAAGCCCCTAAATCATTTATCACTTTTTATTTTACACTAACAGCCTACGTGGGTAATGAGGACGCAGTTTTTACACCAGCTGGAAAAATAAAAAGTCAGTTTGTTTCAGATTTATTTTCAATACACGATAACTTTTGGTGCAAGATAAAAAATCAAATATGGGGATTTTACTGTAATAAACTTTTATACCTTTACAAATTTGATAAAATCAGGACTCTAATCTCTCCCTGAATTTGTTGTTTTTCTAAATGAATCAAAAATGTTCCTTGAACCACTAAAAATCCTGTGGAATATTCAGTAAATCTGTGTCCTGGTGAATATCAAACATATCCAAATAGACATGACATCTCTGCCATGAAATAAATTACATTTGCACCACGAAGTTTCTCGTGAGTCGTGATAAACCATTTTCCTCGTCCCGTCTTTTTCTGACTGCAATATATTAATACGCCTAATAGGGACGCTGACATTTTCCTGGAACATTTTTCTTTGCCCTAAATCTGTTAGCAGGATAATGACCCATCAGGTGCCATTAAAAGAGTCTTTTACACGACTCTAAATTTAAATTGAGCGAGTGGGAATCATAAAATCGTAGTCTGAGGCTGTTTTTAACTCAATCACAGAGATGATTTTGGGCTTAATTGGCCCGTTAGCTGATAAAATCTGCTTCTTCTGGTCGTTCTCTCAGAAGGTGGAATAACAAATGCTGACGCCTGATATTTAATACTTCTGTCTGAAAGCGGTGAGTCATTGTTAGATGCTGAATTTGGCTGTAAATGCCACAAAAAGAGCGATGAAGGAATGGAAGGAGTGTGGAGGTTTTCACAGTATTTAAAGGGCAGCGCGCAGCGATGGACAGATTATGAGCTATATCCCTTTCACCGTCCTCTCAGCAGGCCCATACATCACTCCTCTTAATGTTTCAGTCTAAATTAATAATGCGTTTGCACTCTGTGAATGGACGACTGTGAAGTTGTGCAGACGACTGTGAAGTTGCAGCAGCGAGGAGGTTCAGGACACGATGAGAGTTCAAGAACTCAATGTTCCACTTGACTGAGGACAAACAGACACTGCAACCCAACATCATGCAAATGAGCCCAATTAACTGCAATATCACTGCACAGGGCATGCCTCTCAAACAATCGAGTAAGCAAAGTGTTTAATGGATTTTGGCCGAGCAGCAGAACGCAGTGTGCAAGTAGCAGCGAGAGCACTTATCAAAGCAGTGTGAAATACTTACACAGCGTTTTATTCCTGCCATGATTTATGCCGCTACAAAAAGCCTCCTCCGTATCAAGATTATCCCGCTCTAACATCACCCTGTGGTCATGGGAAATGAAGTTCTCCTGCTGTAATCACATTTAGTGTTGTGGCTTTGTTGGGTAGAGTCAGACCTGGTGACAGGATGAGCTAAAACTGACAGAAGTTATGTGACTGAGTAAAAAGGTGAGATAGTGAGGAGTGAGGAGTGTGAGAGCTTCTAAAGGTGGATGGAGGTGTGTGTTTGTGTGTGTGTGTATCCTTTGAAAGCCGACCTCCAGTCCTGTGGAGTGTGTTCTTAAAGTAACGTACACTGCCTACTACCTACTACTTCCACATGTAGTATGACTGTTTTGTTGGACCTGTTTAGTCGTATACTACTCTGGATTTCAGGAAGTGGAGCTGATGGATTTTTTTTTCTAATGTTTAACTTTATCATAAGTAAACCATGAGTACATTTGGCATTTCAGTCATTAATTCACCACATCAATCAGTGGAGAAGTTACAGGAGCAATAAAAGTAGATAAGTTAAATTAGATGTCAATGAGATACAAAGGAAAATAAATAAATGAAATTAAACATGTGAAGGAAGTTGTAATTTTTTTTGAGAATCGTTATGGTTTTTTCATTATTTTAGTGGTTCAAGGAACATTTTTGATTCATTTAGAAAAACAACAAATTCATTTAGAGATTAGAGTCCTGATTTTATCAAATTTGTAAAGGTATAAAAGTTTATTACAGTAAAATCCCCATATTTGATTTTTTATCTTGCACCAAAAGTTATCGTGTATTGAAAATAAATCTGAAACCAACTGACTTTTTATTTTTCCAGCTGGTGTAAAAACTGCGTCCTCATTACCCACGTAGGCTGTTAGTGTAAAATAAAAAGTGATAAATGATTTAGGGGCTTTTATGAATTTGGTAAAAGTAAACAGCTCTTTCATGATGAAGTGAGCAGATTTACCGCTGTTTCTTTCCTGTCACTTCACTTTTATCTCTGGGACCGTTTCACATTTTTGTTGTTGTGTTGTAGTTGAGCTGATTTATTCCAGTAGGTGTCNACTACATACTGCATTAGAAAGTAGTTTGTAAAACGCTGAACATGAATGGAACAAAACCAAAACCATACACCTCAAACAGAAGAAGAAACTGACAGAATAAGTTTTCAAAAGTTTGGGTTTCAGGTCTGAAACAGGAGGTTGAAACGCAGCGGTACTTTTGTGTTTCACCCTAAAACCGTTCTCGTGTAAACAGCTCATGATAGTCAGACGTGAATCAGTGAAGCTTTCAGATGAGTTCATAACACTTCCATGATGCATTTCAGAAACACAAAGCAGCGTTCCTCTTTCTGATAAAGAATCAGCGTTTGCTGCTGATGGAGGAACGTGAAGTATTCATGAGAACAGTGAAACGGTGAAACGGTGAATGGACTGTGTTTGTAAAGAATGTTCTGCAGCCTTCTCTCTGCTGAGAGCGCTTTACTGTTATCACATTCATCCATTCGCTGATGAAGAGGCTTTTTCATAAAGAGGTCATCAGTATTAACTGATCCCGTTCAGCACAGAGACGCAGACACTGAGGGAAACATGAGGTCGAGTGTCTGGTCCAAGAACACTTTGGCGAGTGGACGGTGGGACCTGGTCATGACCCCTAAAGGTGAACAAGTCCTTAATAAAAGACTTACAGGTGTGACATAAGAAGAGATAATGATGAGAAAGTAGCTTCTCTTTGTGCATCAAAGTGCTTCAAGTTTGTTTGGCCACAGCTGCTGCGCGGTGTTTTTCATTTCTGTTTATTTATGTTATAAAAAACAAGGTTGTTTTGTTTCATTTACTGCATCCTAAGAGCACGAGAACTGGAAATATCTGCCCATCCAGCGTGATATAGCTTTAAGAGCCAGAAAAATGACTCAGGGGGATGTTGGCACTAACTGTGCTGATGTGCTGGAGTGATCCAGATGCAGAAAATGCAGCACTGAGATATGTCATGGTTTCTTTTTGTGGCTGGCTCCACATCAGCTATTTGCTCATTAAACAGCTTAAAAATAATGTTACTAGACAGTCCTGTTTTTATTTCTCAGGCCAAATATGTCCACACGGCACACTGCTGCAGTTTTTGCACAAAACTGTGATAATCTACTGCATATTCATAAAGGCGGATATGCTAAAAAGAGCACGTGTTATTTTACCCGGTTGGAACACCAGCTTTCATCGTGCTATTAAGTTTCTATATGTTTTCGTCCACACAAAACTATAGTACATCAGGTTCTGTGTATTTTTTATTGTGTTTGCAGTAGGGCTGAACGGTTTCAGAAAAAGATCTTATTGCTATTTTTCTGGCAGATAAAGCGATTTCAATTTGATTCACGATTTTCTTTAAATCAAACTTTAGTGAAATTTTCACAATTTACAGTAACATTTACAAACTTGACAGAAAATTACATCAAACCATTGAAACATCAAAAGCTTTTACTCTAATGTGAGGATGAAAATAAAAACTGAAGGTAAGAATTGTTTCAGACTTTGAGATAAAAGGTCAATATTTTAATATGAAAAGTGGAAATTTTGAGAAATAAAGACAAAATTCTGAGACAAAAGTCAATAAACTTTCAGAGTTAAAGAAATAAGTTTAACATTATTTGAAAAAAGTCCAAACTTTCTCATTTAAGGTCAAAATTTAAAGATGATTAAAGTCTAAGTTTTGAAATAAAGGCAAAGTTTGAGATAAAAAGTTGAAATTTTGATATGAAAAGTCAAAACTATTGAAGTTTGAAGTCAAAATTATACGAAATAAGTACAAAATTATGGAATAAAGGCAAAAAAAATCTAAAAGAAGATTTTTAGATAAATAGTCAAAATCCGACTCATCGAAACCCTGAATCTAGAACTTATTCTTATTATTTCTAAACCGGACTTTTTAATTGTTTTTTAGTTATAAAAACTGAAGAACAAAAAGAGCTATCTTTGACTCTTAACTTTTAAAAATAATGTTGTGCAAAATATTCTTAATTGTTTCAAGTTAAATAAAGTAAAATACAAAACAACAAAAAACAACAATCTGAAGGAAAAAAGTATTTGTCCAACAGTCTCACACTCAAAGACAGGTGTGTGTGAAACAGCTGATATAACAGATCCTGGGTCAGTCAGGAGCAGGAAAAAATCACAGTTTAACGATCACATGATCAGGTTTGAAATTGCGATTTCGATCAGAAAACGATAAATAGTTCAGCCCTAGTTTGCAGGATGTTACACTCGTGTGCGGTCACAAAGTTTGAAAGACAATGCAAAAAAAGAGAAGGAACAAAACCTTCAACTTTGAAGTTTCCAAACTGTTCTCCAGAGTGTGCAGAGTTTCAGGAAGCTTTGAGTTTTTGTCCCAGCTCCACATGGGAATACGTTACCATATGTGTCAGTCTTTGAGAGTGAAGCCCCAGTCAGTGGATGGGTGTTTCCGTGTAATTATCCCCAAACTTAGTTGGAAAAGCTTCTCTCTGTTGCAGTGTCTTTGCCAAAAGCTCATTGGATCAAATGCCAAACTGGCTGAACTTCACTGTCACACTAAATCAAGCTGTATTTTTCCGGGGAGCTTTCCAACTGGATCCCCCAAACCCCTCTCTGTTTCTCATGCTTATTTTCACCTTTGATTTATATTCATTTTTCCAATCCATCTTCTTCAGCCATCACTGTTTTTGTCTCTATAAGTGTTTCATTTATATTCTCCTCCCTGAAATAATCCTCCTGTCGCTCTGTGCCAACCTGAGTAAATCTCTGAGAGCGTGGACCAGCTTTGTCTTTCCTTTCTGTTGCTTTTTAATTATTCTTTAACACTTTTGAATGTTCTTTGAAGTCCTTGTTTTTCCCCACAGGCTGAAAATGAAAATGTTATTGTGAACTTTGTTGTTTAAAAAAAGCTAATTCTAATAGCTTCAGGGACTGTGAGGTGTAGGAGTCTGTATTGATTTTGTTTACGGGGCCCCACTTGAGTCTGAACTCAATTCTCTGCTTTAACTTCATGTGCACTTCTCTGCTGAAAGGAAACAAACTGTATCTGACAAATAAAATCAAAGAAGGAAAAAGTTTGAGTCCAATTGTTGACAAATACTAAAGAGGATTCAGAGAGAAGTGACTCTCAGACATAAACAGACGACAGGAGCAGAATATGGAGGTGAAAATATATATTCTCTGCCATTTAAAACACAATAGTATCTCAATGGATTTTCAATAAGTACAAGGTTTTTGTTAAGATTGGAGAACTTAAAGATTTAAGGATTATTAACTCTTTCCCCGCCAGAGTTTTGATGATAAGTTGCCAGCCAGCGCCAGCGTTTTTGATCATTCTGACTAATCTTTGAAGGCCAATATAAAATGTTGTGTTTGGTTTCTGTGGATGGTGAATACATATAAAGACAGAAGAGGGTTTCAGCTTTTAAATTCAGAAAACAGATTTGTATTATCTCTGTTTGTTTTTGAGTTATCACCATTTGAATATCGGCCATTTTCTATAAAAAGCAACATTCCAGACAAAAAGCCCAGAAAACAGCGTTTTTATGGAGAACATTCTTTCAATATTTACATTCTTGACCCTGTATTATTTACAAATATAAACACTGTATTTAGAATGACAAAATAAATGACAATAACAATGATAATAACAATTATCAGTGTGAAGACATCCCAACATTACCCAGAATGTTTCCTAAATCCTAAAGCAAACGATTTCTTGTCAAATTCAGACTTACAAAAATCAATTCTAATTGATCATCATATCAGTTTAGCCCTTTTTTCATCAACACTTTCATGCTGATCATTTTAGCACAAACAAATGAACAGAACATCATTTGTCTTTCACTCTCCCCGCCTCTGTCGTCTCCGTCGTCTGCCTCATCTTTGTGTCACTTAGTGAAACTTTTTCCGCTCTCACCTCCGCGTCCATCATTTACACCGTCATCCCCATCTTTGCTTCATCTTCACTTTCTCTGTCGCAATCGGGCGTATTACACTCGTCTGAAAGTAGGTCAAAGTGTGAGTTATCGGAGTCCGAGTCCGTGAATGTCCGTGACGCTGTATCTCACAGGAGCTGCATTTTCAGAAGAACGCTGATAATAATAATAATAATACATTTTATTTAAGGACGCCTTTCATGGCACTCAAGGTCACCTTACAAGAATAAGTGCATTAAAAGAGGACTAAAACAGATATAAAACAAGCAATACAATATAATGCAATATAAAACAATAAATTAAAATACAAACAGTGGCATGGTGGTGAAAGGTCAGAGGGAGTAGGCGAGTTTAAACAGATGGGTTTTGAGTTTTGCAGAGGGGTAAGGACTGAGTGTTGCAGAGGTCAGGTGGGAGTGAGACCCATAGCTGGGGGGTCGAGCGGCTGAATGCGGCTCGTGTGGAGCAGGATTTTGTAATGAATGCGGTTTGTGATGGGGGGCCAGTGAAGCTGCTGCAGGGTGGGAGTGATGTGATGGGTGGATGGAGTCCCGGAAATAATGCGAGCTGCTGAATTCTGAACCAGTTGAAGGCCCAATTCCAATTCCTTTCTTAACCCTCAATCTTAACCCTCAAGCTCAACCCTCAATCTTAGTAGCCCTCAAAACCAAGTGTTAAGGGCTATCTTGTGACTTAGAAATGGGACACCCCTTAAATGCAAGTGAAATTGTTGTGGACTGTCTGTCAGTTATTCCTTCGGTTAGCGTTTTCAAAAACATATCTGTATAAATAACACAACCACGGACATATTCAGCTGTCACAGCAAACCATAGTTTATTGAAAGGTAAACACCAGCTATAACTATCGTTACATAACTCTGCAGCTACAGGAGATGACATTAGCCCGGTCATCTTATACCATTATCAGCACAAGCATGTTATATAGGCTGTTATCTTGATAAACAACTACATTACCACGGAGAAAAATGACCATTTTGTAACGTTTACTAACTTTAACGATAACAACATGGCTTGTCTGCACCGGACGCTATTGACAAAAGATCGTAAAATAAAAATAAATGTTCTGCAACAACGAGGTAAATAATCCATAAAATGGGTCTAAACTAAGATAATACAATGGTTTTCCTAATATTTATATCTTCATTAACAAAGAAAATACTATATTTGTAGCTCGCCTTCTCTGCCGCTTTGGACGCCATGTTTATTTACCGACAATACGCAATGCATTCTGGGTGTCCCTTAGTCCCAAGGGTGGTGTCGGAGAATCTCAATATTGAGGGAGAAACAGCCTCAAACTTAACCCTCAACCTTAACTTTCTGAGAATCGGGACAGCACTTACACTTCGCGGGAGCATTTTGAGATTGAGGGTTAAGACAGGAATTGGAATTCACCCGAAGTTTATTGAGAATTTTCTGGGGGAGACCGAACAGGAGGGAGTTACAATAGTCCAGGCGGGAGGTGACTAAGCTGTGGACCAGAATGGCGGTGGTGTGTGATGGCTGTGGAGAATGTTGTCAAGGGATACAGTTATTGCAATGAGTTTTCAAGAGAATTGCTTCTTCTCAGTTTTTCTACGCACTAAGAAGTGTGAGGTTGATGCACAAGATGCACAACAGCGCCCTCCGCATTGTGGCAGCAAAAACACAGAATGACGGAAAATCTCATCAATGGCGGGGAAAGAGTTAAGCATAATTTAAGAAGTCCAGCTCTGCTCTTTCATTCCTTAAAAATAAAAATGACACAAAATGCTGCTGTTTGTCACTATTGTATTTAATTGTGCTTGAATTATGGATAAAAGATGCCAAAATATGCAGCGTAAGGCTTTTGTTTACCTCCTTTATCATGATGCCTAACATCGAGCCACTGTATCTCTGTGAAAACTTTTTAAAGTTTTTCGAAGGTGGCACATGTGTGTGTATAAAATGTTCGTTAGGTCTGATAGTCTTGATAAAATCATGCGATGTGTGCATTTAAGATTTTAGAGAAGATAATTTTATAAGATTCTCCTCACGTTCGTGATAAAACCCAATTTCAGAAACTTATGAGATTCTTAAAATCCTGTTGTGTGAGTCAAGCTTAACTGTTCCAACTTGTTTTAAAATTGATTTTTATCGTCTCAGTCTTGGTCTTGACTCAACCTTAACTCTCAAAAGTCTTGGTCTTGTTTTGTGTGCTCTTGAATAAAACATCAGGATCTTATATAAATCTGTCTGCAAGGTACAAACTGCAAATAAGGAGCCAGTCCTTGTGTCTTTTACTCTCTTTTTCTTTTTGTACATAAATCTTTATTTAACCTTGGAACACCAAATATCAGGTCTTCCTAACATTGTATAACCAAGGTTTTATAAATCCTTTTTAAGAAATGAAAAGTCAAGATTATCTTGCGAGCGAAAATATGTATCAGTCAGAAGCTGAAGAAGATAAAGAAAACTAAATCTGAAGTAAATTCACATCTTATTACAGACATCGTTGCCTCAGGACAATATGAGCGTTAGAAACATCCATAAAAATGATGTTTAATCCAATATAGATTATAAAAATGGTTAAATTCACCCTTTCTTTTTATGATGAAGGAAAAGAAGTTAGGAAATGCCAGAGGTCACATTTTCTCTCTGTCTCTCCTGAAGAGTCATGGCCTGAAAAAGCTTTGAGGGTTTTTATCTTGGATAATTACAAATGGAAGGAAATGATGTGAAAAAGTCAGAATTCTCGTCATGCGAACACATTAGCAGCTCACATTAAACCACATTCTTCAATGACTCCCATCACAGCCTCCTTTTCTCTCTCTCTCGCTCAGATGAAATGCGTCCTGGACTCGTCCTCCTGCTCTTTTGTGTCTGATGAAAGTAATGAAAGTCATTTACAGGTAATTGCCTCCTCTCTGTGTCGCTGATTCGTCCAGCGCCTGCTAACGACGGCGAGTGTGTGTGCGAGTGTGTGTGCGGCGACAAACCAAAGGGAAACAGAGAGAAACATGTCGGCTCCGTGTGGTTTAGATGAAGAAGTTAACGCTTCCCTGGAGTCAAACGTTGGCTTTTAAACTCAACCAGGAGAGATGTTCAATAACCCTGATTCTCTTTCTGATCCAACACTGAATTTAACTCAGACTCAACAATACTGGTATATTAACAATAATACTCCTGACTATTTTCCAACAAAGATCACATATTTAGTCTGTTTGTGGAGCTTTAACTGAACCATTGAGTGAGTGACTTATGTTTGCATTCACTCCACTAGGGCTGAACTTTTTTTGAAAAAGATCTAATACAGCGATTTCAACTGGATTCACGATTTTCTTTAACTAATGCTTTTGTGAAATTTTCACAATTTACAGAAACATTTACAAACTTGACAGAAAATTACATCAAACCATTGAAACATCAAAAGCTTTTACTCTAATTTGAGGATGAAAATGAAAACTTAAGGTCAGAATTGTTTCAAACTTTGAGATAAAAGGTCAATATTTTAATATAAAAAGTGAAAATTTTGAGAAACAGAGACAAAATTCTAAGACGAAAAGTCAAGATTGTAAGATGAACCTTCTTAAGTTTAAGAAATCAGTTTAACATAATGTGGAAAAAAGTCCAAACTTTCTCATTTAAGGTCAAAATTTTAAGATGATAAAATAGTCTATGTTTTGAAAAAAAGTTGAAATTTTGATATAGAAAGTCAAAATTCTAAGATTTAAGTCGGAATTATGGGAAACAAATACAGAGTCAAAAAAAATAAAAAATAAGAAGATTTTTCAATAAGTTGTCGAATTTTGACTCTTCTCAAAACCAAAAACACCCATTCCTGCTTTTTCTAAACCAGACTTTTTAAATTTTATTTTTAGTTATAAAAACTGAAGAACAAAAAGAGCTATCTTTGACTCTTAACTTTTAAAAATGATGTAGTGCAAAATATCCTTAATTGTGTCAAGTTGAATAAAATAAAATCAACAACAATCCCAAAGAAAAAAGGATTTTTCCAACAGTCTCACACTCAAACACAGGTGTGTGTGAAACAGCTGATATAACAGATCCTGGGTCAGTCAGGAGCAGGAAAAAAATCACAGCTTTAACGATCACATGATCACGATGTTTGAAATTGCGATTTCGATCAAAAACCGATAAATCGTTCAGCCCTAACTCTGCGTATTCAAAAAATTGGCAGCTATTTATCAAATGCTTCTCTGCAAAAAGAATATAATTCCATAGAAATGTTGAGATAACTCTCCATTCATTTTGTGGTGAATTGTGATGTAATTTAGAATAAATAATTCACTAAGTTGTGACCTCCCTACCTTAAAGTTTTGAGAATGTTTCACTTGCTTATGATTAAATTCGGATATTATTTTGAAAAAGTTATGTGCAAATTTTTACCCAACTGTGAAACATTTTGGGTGTAAATTCAAAGAAATAAAAACTGACTTTGTCCACTTATTCCCTAATCATGATTAAATTTGCAGACCTGTGAAGTAAAGTGGTAACCATCTTACAGCTGTGAAAGAAACTGAGATGATTTAAAAACATTATTCTGCTTCACTTTGACGCAAACCTTCTGTGATAATTCATCAACATGTGCCACTGAGAATAACAATAGAGCAAAAAAAAAAAATAATAATAATAATTTCTGCATTTACTACCCAAAAGAGTTATACTTTTATGTAAATAAGGTCTATCATATATCAAATTTTACTCCTTGTACTTTATAAACAGTCCGAACAGAAAATGCGGAGTGAATCTGAAGCAGATACGAGAGTTAAATCGTATAATTAAGAATGTTTGGAGTGAGTCTATCAGGCTCCAGACCTCTACAAATTCTTCAATAATATCCAAAAATACCAAAATGAACATATTCCCAAGAGTTGTCAGCTCTTCTTTAAAAAGTTTCATCACAGACAGGATGGTATTGAAGCTCATTTCTACAAGTTTATAAAAAAAAAAAAAAAAAAAAAAAGGAAACTTGGCCAATCAGATTTCATTAGTGGCCACTGAAGAACCACTTTCAGTATCTGAAGGAACAACAATATGACTTCTTGCAAGTTCCTTAGAAACACTTTTTCAAATTGATTTTCACTTTTCTGAGCAGATCTTTGAATCTTCCACAGAAATTCCTCCAAGTTTGAAGTTGGCAGAATAAACAGGAGTTCAGATTTGCCAAAGACAGTCAGACACTAATTAGAAGCAGCAGGAACGAAGACAGGAGCCAGATCAGTCATTAGTGCTGGTCTGACACAGATCATGTTTACGTATGTCCACCAAATATGGAATATTATATGTAATAATCTGTTATGTACTTGGAAATAAGACATGCTTAGATTTATTTACGTAGAACAGGAAAAATAAAAGGTCGCAAAGATTTGGAGTTAGAGATGCTCTCCAGCAGAATTAGAGGACTGACAAATGTAGAGACATGTAAAACTTATAATGTTCCCAGTTACATTAAAATTTCCCCATATGGCATATTTAAAGTCCTGTACAGGAAATGGATTTTAAAAAAAAACAGCGCTTATTGCCAAAACATGGTGAAAAGTTAAAAAAGTCTTTCAACCAATCAACAAACTGCAGTGTTTCTAGCTCCTCCCCTTGGAGTTGGATCAGTTTGTCTGGGACTCCAATAGAAGGGACCTGATGGAAATACCACAAAATGTGTGCCATATGGAGACAAACCATGTAGTGGGTACTTCCTTCTACTTCCTCACATGTAGTCTGTTATATGTAGTATGTAGTGTGTAGTGTGTAGTGTGTAGTATGTAATGTGTAGTATCCAGTGGGTACTTCCTTCTACTTCCTCACATGTTGTCTGTAGTATGTAGTGTGTAGTATGTTGTGAGTAGTGTGTAGTATGTAGTGAGTACTTCCTTCTACTTCCTCATATGTTGTCTGTAGTATGTAGTGTGTAGTATGTAGTGTGTAGTGTGTAGTATGTAGTGAGTACTTCCACTTCCTCACATGTAGTATGTAGTATGTAGTGTGTAGTATGAAGTGTGTAGTATGTAGTGTGTAGTATGTAGTATGTAGTGTGTACTTCCTTCTACTTCCTCATATGTTGTCTGTAGTATGTAGTGTGTAGTGTGTAGTATGTAGTATGTAGTGTGTACTTCTTTCTACTTCCTCACATGTTGTCTTTAGCATGGAGTATGTAGTATGTTGCCTGTAGTCTGTAGTGTGTAGTGTGTAGTATGTAGCGTGTACTTCCTTCTACTTCCTCACATGTAGTCTGTAGTATGGAGTGTGTAGTGTGTAGTGTAAAGTGTGTATTGTGTAGTGTGTAGTATGTAGCGTGTACTTCCTTCTACTTCCTCACATGTTGTCTGTAGTATGGAGTGTGTAGTGTGTAGTGTAAAGTGTGTATTGTGTAGTATGTAGTATGTAGTGGGTACTTCCTTCTACTTCCTCACATGTTGTCTGTAGTATGGAGTGTGTAGTGTGTAGTGTAAAGTGTGTATTGTGTAGTGTGTAGTATGTAGTATGTAGTGGGTACTTCCTTCTACTTCCTCACATGTAGTCTGTAGTTTGTAGTCTGTCGTATGTAGTGTGTAGTATGTAGTGTGGAGTGTGTAGTGTGTAGTATATGGCGTGTACTTCCTTCTACTTCCTCACATGTAGTATGTAGTATGTAGTGTGTAGTGTATAGTGTGTATTGTGTAGTGTGTAGTATGTAGTATGTAGTGGGTACTTCCTTCTACTTCCTCACATGTAGTCTGTAGTTTGTAGTCTGTAGCATGTAGTGTGTAGTATGTAGTGTGGAGTGTATAGTGTGTAGTATATAGCGTGTACTTCCTTCTGCTTCCTCACATGTCGTCTGTTGTATGTAGTGTGTAGTGGGTATTGTGTAGTGTGTAGTATGTAGTATGTAGCGTGTACTTCCTTCTCCTTCCTCACATGTAGTATACTGTGTAGTATGTAGTATGTAGTGTGGAGTGTGTAGTATGTAGTATGTATCGTGTACTTCCTTCTCCTTCCTCACATGTCGCCTGTAGTTGGCGTTATTTTGGAGAACAGCCTCTGTCCGCTCCTCACTCTCTCACCTAAATGTCTGAAATTAGCTCTGACCTTCTCCTGTGGAAAAAGAAGCAGCGCTGTGGCAGGTTTGTGTGCCTGTGAAAGCTCGCTGTTATTTACCAGCCCCCCCACCGTCAATTATGAGCGCCCCCCTGGAAGCTTTTCCGTGGCGGCTCGTAGCGGCAGGTGGTCCTTTTAGATACAATAGACACAAATGACAATGAAGTAAACAACCGCTATTCAGCTGCTCCTGCACCGATGGTAATGGCACTGCCGGTGCACGGGGCGATAAAACCACAGGGGGGGTTTGAGAGAAGAGCCTTTATTTCAGTCCCACACTGATAAGGTTGTCTGAGTATACAGACTCTAAATTTATACCCACGCCGTCCATCTGATTCTTCATTCTTTAGTTTATCAGTGAAATCCTGTTTATAACATAAACGTCTCCATTCACAGAAATTTAATTAAGCTTTTTCAAAATGCTGATGTTTTTCAGCTCAGACAGAAAATGTGTCGCTTTCACTTTGCTTCCACTGTCATTTCAATATCTTTATGTTTTGTGCTGTTGGTTGGAAAAAAAAAAAAAAGAAGTAATTTCCAGATGTTATGGTAGATTATGGGAATTGTTATGGGATTTTTTATTATTCTCTGAAATTAAAAGACAAAAATGGTTTAAATTAATTAGTTCCTGCCTCGTTTTAGAATCAATTACTTGGTTTGTTGGTTTTGGCCTGAGATTTAATCAGATTAGAGTAATTGACAGTGAAGTCACACAGAAACAGAAATGAATTTATTTTCCCTTTTTCACTGCAACAGTAAAGAAGCCGATTTCCACCAGGAGAGAAATATAAATCAAAAACTGGCTGTGTTTAATTTTTTTTTTTTTTTTTTTGCTCATATTAAGTCCAAATTTTAAGGTAAAAAGTCAAATTAATGAGATCAAGTCTTGAACTTATTCTATCGTTACTTATTCTCATATGTTGACATAATTTTCTTAGAATTTCTGACTTTATTATCACTGAATTTTGACTCTGATCCAAAAATGTGGACTTCTGTTTAGAAAGTTTGACTTTGAACTCTGAACTTTTTAAACTTCACGTCAATTTTATTGCAAATTTCCGACTTAATCACAAAGTTTCGACTTTTTATGTGAAAATTTTAACAGTTGTCTTACAATTTTGACGTATCATCTCAAAATTTTTGATTTAAATCTTATATTTGTGACCATTTATCTCATTATTTAGACTTTTTCATACTTTCTCTCAATTTTGATTTTTATCTCGTAATTATGGCTTTTTATGTCAAAACTTTAAATTTTTATCATGACATTTTCTATTTACAATTTTGACACATTTATCTCAAAATTAAACTTTTATAATCTATAATTTTAGACAACATTATCACAACCTTTGGACTTTTTATCAAAAAATGTCGACTTTAATTGAAAAATTAAAATTCAACCTTTTTTTAACTTTTTAACTCAGCATTGAGACTTAATAGTGATTTCAATTTCTATTTTAAATATCAGACATCACAAAATGCAGACTTTTTATTTCAAAATATAGACTTTTTTTCTTACAATTTTGACATTTAACCGCAAAATTTCCTATTTTAATCTCAAAATCTTGTCTTTTTCTCCCAAATTTTAGACTTGTCCCTCAAAGTTTTAACTTTTTACCCCGAAATTTAACAATCTAACATTATTTGTAATCATAATTTCGTCTTTTTATCTCATGGTTTTAACTATATCTTGTAATTTTGATTTACTGATCTCAAAATTAGACTTTTCATCTCAGAATCTGGCTTATTGTAGGTGAAAAAAAATCTTTTAAAAGCTTAGTTTTTATTTTTCTAACTGGCAGTAAAGAGCCTCCACAGTTTTTCCCTCAGTCCTGTTATGAATGTGACTGTGTTCATGAAGCTCGTGTTGTGAACACATGAGTCTAGTTTCATCCCCTAAACTCTGGTTGCAGAGTCTGTTCCTCTTCACAAACTCTTCCACTGCTCCTCTTCTGCCTCTGGTCAATAAACCAAAGAGAGTTTTGTTCTTTTTTACTTCCCTTTGTCGGCGGCTGAGGATGTGGCTCCTCCTTTGAAGAACAAAACTCTGCCACTTGAAAACACTCCAGCTGCTCCTGGAAAATAAAAGCCTGTCTCAAGGCGATTATTTTACCCACGCTTTCTGAATGAACTTAATACATGATTTACAAATGAAATTAGGTTAGCTGGGAAATACTAAATTCTCTGGGAGCACTTGAACACAACACGTCTCTCCACAGAAGAACCATCCTCCCTGGAGCTTCAGGTTTCACAGACTGAACACTTTAAAGCTACAACTGAGATTCTTCCTTCATCTTCTCAAGTCTCTGGTTGCAGAAAAATAGTTCTGTGTAAAAAACATTCAGCTGATGTTACACACGGAGCATTTCTGTTGGTACAAACTCGGGATTTTTCATAATCATCCCTAACATCTACAAACACAATTCTAATCAGGTCTGGACTGCAGGCAGGTCAGTTTAGTAGCTGCACTCTTCTACTACAGAGCCACGCTGTTGTAACAGGGTTTTATTGCTTTTGTTTTGGGCCTTGCTGCTTACGTGCAGAGATTCTCCAGATTCTCTGAATCTTTTGATGATATTATGGTCTGTAGATGATGAAATCCATCAATTCCTGCAGTTGGACAAAGCTGAGAAACATTGGGCCTCATTCAGGAATACATGCGTAGAAACGTTCGCACTCCTGCAGGAAATGGAAAATACGCAAAATCACCGTCGGATTCATGACACGTGCGAACCAATTTTTGTTTGCTCCAGCGTATATTAGTGAATCAGAATCATTCTAAATCCACAGGCACGTTCCTGCATCCTGAAATTAGCATAAACGACGCCTCAATTCATCCATATAAGGACATCTGTTCAGAGGTTCAGGAGGAGGAGCAGTCTTCCTTTAGGTCCTCATCATCAGCATCAACCTCACAGCTCGTTCTCTCGGTGTCTCAGAGACTCGTCTGCAGACGCTCGTCCTGACCGGAGATAAATGATCAGCTGATTCTCCTGGTGCTGTGAGGGAGATCGTACCGTGTATCCGTAACATAAATAACACATTAAAACAGCTGCTGGATATTTTTACAAACAGGTAAATAAATCTGAGTGAACAGCTGAGCTGTGTGTGCGTCATTTACTCAGAAAATGTTCAAAATCATAAGAAGAAGCAAATTATTTTACGTCTTCATTCAGTTTGTACAACTTTATGAAACTATTTTTCAGAACAGTCGATGATTTAATCAACATAAAATAATGTGACATTCTGATATGAACATGATTATATTTTTAATCTAAACTAAGTATTTCAATTTAAGATTTAATATTAAAAGCATGATTAGGACAAAAATGTCAGTTTCATGGTTATTTAATAAATTTAGCCAATGCACAGTTTTTATTAATGAATTCTATTTAAGGTTTTTTTATTTTACTGAAAGTAGTTTTAAAATGTTATGTTTTTAGTTAAAAGAGTCAGTGTTTTAAGTTACATAGACAGCTGATCATTCATTATTTGTGCGTACTCATGGTCTGAGGAGGTTCTACATTTGTTTGCAAAGTAAGAAGAAATTCAGGTAAGAAAACTTTGATGAATCACAGGTTTGTGCGTACGAACGTTTTGTGAATGAGGCCCAATGTTCTTAAACTGTTGGACTATTTGCTCACGCAGTTGTTGACAAAGTGGTGAACCTGGCCCTATCCTTTCACCTGCTTCCTTGTTTGTAATGATCCAAACAGCTGTTTTTCAGCATTAGCATTAGGGCTGAACGGTTTTAGAAAAAGATCTTAATGTGATTTTTCTGGCAGATATTGCGATTTCAATTCAATTTACAATTTTATTTAAATCAAGCTTTCGTGAAGTTTTCCCAATGTCCAGCAGAGAATTATATCAAACCATCGAAACATCAGAAGTTTTTACTGTAATGCAAGGATAAAAATGAAAACTAAAGGTAAGAATTATTTTTTACTTTTAGATAAAAGGTCAATATTTTAGGATGAAAAGTGGGAATTTTGAAAAATAAAGACTATTCGGAGACAAAAAAAGGTCAATGAGATTTTAAAAAATCCAAACTTTATGTAATGAATCCAACATTATTTGAAAAAAGTCCATATTTTCACATTAAGGGTCAAAATTTTGAACTAAAGGCAACATTTGGGATAAAAAGTGGAAATGTTGATATAAAAAGTCAAAATTCTAAGATTTCAGTTAAAATTCTAAGAAATAAAGACAACATTAATAGATAAAAGGCAAAATTTAAAAAAAAAAAAAAAAAAAAAAAAAAAAAAAAAAAAAAAAAAAAAAAAAAAAAAAAAAAAAAAAAAAAAAAAAAAAAAAAAAAAAAAAAAACTTTAGTCAAACACCTTCGCTGAGTCTGAACTTTAAGTACAACTCTTGCTATTTTTACACTTCACTTTTTAACTGTATTTTAGTTTTAACAGCTGAAGAACAAAAATAGTCATCTTTGGTCTTAACTTTTAGAAACAATTGAGTGTAAAATAACTGTTTTATGTTAAAAAAGATAAATAAAATACGAAACAATAAAAAAACAAAATTAAAAAAGTGATGATAAGAAAAACAAAATTCAACAATCCCAAGGAAAAAAAAGGATCTTTCCCAACAGTTTTACACTTAAACATGTGTGAAACAGCTGACACTAAAGATCCTGGGTCAGTCAGGACCAAAAAAATTGCAGTTTTGGCGAAAACATGATCGTGATGTCTTAAATCTTTCAGCCCTAATCAGGAACTTTAACAGACTTTTGTTGCTTTTGTCCCTTTTGCTTGACTTTGCTTTTGCAGAAACTTAGATTTTGTCTTAGATTTCTGCTTTTACTGAAGCACCAGAAGAAGTAAAAACAGTAAATATTCTTTCTTTTCTTGTAGTAAAATTGAATGTAATAAATCTATTCTCTGAGAATATTAAACACTTCAGCTGTAATTTGTCCCTGAACTCCCCTTGTGTTACTTTCTTTAATGTTTTACTTTGATTCTTCTCTCTTTGTTCCTTCCTGGATGTTATTTCTGATTTTTGCAGCGTTTTTTTCTGACTGACCTGACGGTTACAGTCTGTTCATAAAGCAGCGTCATGAAAACCCTCATCCTCATAAAACAATCTACCAGCAAACATCTTCCTTTGTGATGAGCGACTTGTTTCATGTTTGGGGAGCCCTGCAGCTTCCTCTATTGTTCTGTAAAAATGTAAAAATGTTGCAGCTCCTGAGTTCATGCAGATCCAGAGCTGAGCAGAAACGCTCTCAGCAAACTGCAAACACACGCAAGAAGCTTTTAAATCAAAATTCTCAGCCTACAAATTCATATGGAAGTGGTTTAATTAAATTTAGAGCGGTTTACGGGGGCAGAGGCACCGCATTGATTGAAAAGAGGGGAAGTCAAAAGATTGTCTGTTTCTATGGCATCCACCTTGAATATTTCACCTCTGGCGTTATCGCTCTATCAAAGCCAATACCAGCCTCATGAATTGCTTCCAAATGGCGACAGAGGATTGAACGATGGAAACAGTCTCTGCTGCTCAGCTTTACAGCTCTGACACAGACGTCTCAGTGAATCTTCGGCTTTTCCAACACCAGGAAAACGACCTCTTGACCCCAACCTCAGGGGATTTCTCTGTTTTTTATTTTTTCCCTCTGAGGGGGCGAGAACATCTCAAGAAAGAGAGAAAGTCTGGATAAACCAGACGAGAAGATGAGACAGAAAAAGAAGAGAGGTATTTTCTCACTGATTTTGTATCTTATGCAAGGAAATTTCCTTGATACCACACAAATGTGTTTTCCTCAAATAAAAGTGGGATTAAGTCCATGAAGATGTGTGAGCAAAGTCAATAAACATGAGTTCAATACTACTGTCATAAATATTGCATAATATAGATTTCATACAGTTAAAAAACTAAACTGGGTTTTGCCTTTTTATTTGTTTTGGTAGAGAAAGAATTAAAATGTAAATAATTTAAAATGTTCTATTCTAGTATTTTCAAATTATATATTTCATGCTGGCAAGTCAGCGTATATTTAAGTCAAATCAGCCGCAAAAAGCATCAAACCAGGATAAAAGCAGCATCACTTTACATAAAACCAGATAATTTTGCACAAAACCAGCATCAAACCAGCATCATTTAGCATCAAACCAGCATCATTCAGCATCAAACCAGCATCATTTAGCATCAAACCAGCATCATTCAGCATAAAATCAGCATCATTTAGCATCAAACCAGCATCATTTAGCATCAAACCAGCATCATTCAGCATAAAATCAGCATCATTTAGCATCAAACCAGCATCATTAAGCATCAAACCAGCATCATTTAGCATCAAACCAGCATCATTAAGCATCAAAAAAGCATGATTCAGCAACAAACCAGAATTATTCAGCATCAAACCAGAATCATTCAGCATCAAACCAGAATCATTCAGCATCAAACCAGAATCATTCAGCATCAAACCAGCATCATTTAGCGTCAAATTTGCATCATTAAGCATAATAAAAGAATGATTCAGCATAAAGTCAGCATGATTCAGCATTAAAACCAGCATCATTGAGCATCATCACAGCATGATTCAGCATAAATCAAGCATCATTTAGCATCTTAAAAGCATGATTCAGCATAAACCAGCATGATTCAGAATAAAACCAGCATCATTCAGCATCATCACAGCATGATTCAGCATAAAACAAGCATCATTTAGCATTATTTAGCATGTTAAAAGTATGATTCGGCATTAAAACCAGCATCATTTAGCATCAAACCAGCAATATTCAGCATCATTAAGCATCATAAAAGCATGATTCAGCAAAAAAGCAGCATCATTTAGCATGAAACCAGCACCAAACCAGCATCAAACAGCATCATTAAGCATTAAGTCAGCATCATTTAGAATCATTAAGCATCATAAAAGAATGATTCAGCATTAAAACCAGCATCATTCGGCATAAAGTCAGCATCATTCGTCATCAAATCAGCATCATTAAGCATCATAAAAGCATGATTCAGCAAAAAAGCAGCATCATTAAGCATCAAACCAGCATCATTCGGCATAAAGTCAGCATCATTCAGCATAAAACAAGCATCATTTAGCATTATCTAGCATGATAAAAGTATGATTCAGCATAAAACAAGCATCATTTAGCATCATTTAGCATCATTAAAACATGATTCAGCATAAAAGCAGCATGCATTATTTTGCATCAAACCAGCATCAAACCAGCTTTGTTCAGCGTTATTTCTTGGTGAACATTGTAGCAGGGAAGTCAGATTTCTCTTCTTCAGGTTATAAAAAAGTTACATGTGCATGATTTTAATAATTAATTTCAGCTGGGCCGAGCTCTTTAGGTCAAAACTATTTTAAATTAAGCATTTTCAGATTAAGGAGCGTCACCTCAACTTTTCAGACAGAAAGTGTTTATGTTTCAGAGAGAAGCTCTGAGATAGAGTCTTACACTGGGAGCTTTTAAAAAGTAAGAAAAATCATTTTGAAAAAGACCAGTTGATCATGCAAAATCCAGCCAAATTAATTCAAGTTAGACCCTTAAAACCAAAGTTTAAAGAGGCTGTGAGCAGTTTGATAATGATGATGAAACAGCCTTATTTTATACATTTGCTTTATCATAATATGTGATGTAAAATGGGATTATCAGAGCCAGAATATGTTAATTCTAAATGTTAATTCTTAGCTTCACAATCAGGACTGAACAGGTCGGGTTGGACTGGAGTGATTACGGTTACTATGGCAACAACACACCTGCTGAATGATGAAGTTCAGCTGTGGGAGAACAACTGAAAGCTAAAACACAGACTTAAAGTTAAAACACAAACTCCTCTGACTGTGCCACCAACTTTCAATAACCTCAGAAAAAAACAAAGGAAATTCTCTGATTCTGTTCAAATCACAGAAAAAACAGAGTCAATGAAGCAGCGTCGGGTCTTTGACGACTTATAAAACATGACAACACACAAAAAAACAATAAATAACCCTAAAACAACACCTCAAAATCCCCTTTAAGATTCTCATATAAACTTAAATGAATTTCCTGATGAAAAAGCAACAAATATTCCTGTTTAAAGAGTCTTTTAGATTAAATCAAACTCTGTCTGCGCAGGCGTGAACCTCCAAGCCTTTACGCATGAATTAATCCAAAAATCCACAGGGAGTTAAACAGGAAAAAGAGCTCAAACCAATGAAAGATCAACCAAAGAACTCGAGTTTACCAGCCCAAAAAATAGAAATAAAAAAAGCAGCAAACTCACCTGATCCAGGAAAGAGTTAAAGTCGGGAAATTTCCTCCACAGGTGTGAGCAGCAGGAGACTATTTAACATCCAAAACCACAGAGTGTCTCCTTCATTTAACAGCAAATATTCTCACTATAAATTACTTTTAATCACTTTTTCCGACACATAGATATTCCACAGCGTTGGTCCCTGTTAACTCTCCACATGGAGCATTTTCTCCTCGGTCACGCCCACACACACACACACACACACACACACACACAGACACACACACACACACACACACACACACACACATCCTGAATATGGGTCAATGACAAAAAGAGGGTCTAAAAACGTATTTTTAAAAAGTTCTTTGAAAATGGATAAAAACATATTTCTGAGAGAAGAATTATGTTTTCTAACAGATTTCAGTAGTTGACCAACATTTCAAAGTTTTTAGCTTCATTATTTTTTAGTATTTTTAATTTGAGCACCCAAAAATGTCAGGTGGTGCAACCAAATA
>RPOG01003729.1:0-57248 GCA_008086565.1 Thalassoma bifasciatum | reverse complement strand
CCATGGCGTCCGACGTGAACAGCTGACAGGCTGAACGTCGGAGTCGGTTGAGCTTGCGTCGAGCCGTGTATGTGCTGAAGGACATCTCCTCCTTGGTTGGGGCTTTAGGGACACTGTACTTGTCGTGGCTGCCCAAGGCGATGGAGACGGCGTTTTCTGCTCAAGAGAAATCAAAGAGTGATTCCTCTCACTCTCGCTCTAATTAAGAATCCTAAAATGTTCGGACTCTTTAAATGAGCTGTGCAGTGATGTTACCTTTAACTTCAGTGTTGACTTTAAAGTCATCAGGGGTCAGGACGTAGTTGATCCACCAGGTGAACCCTCTCTCCTGCTTCTCGATCCACCTCTCATCGTAAAACATGTTTTTGGCAGCGAAGGGCATCGGGTGTCTGGGTATGGCTGGAGTTCAAAGAAACAACAATTTCACTAATCATCCTGCCCTCACAGAAAAACTCATTCAGCAGGTTTCTAACATCACGTACCCGTCTGCACCGGCTTTATAAAGGTCAGCTTTGACTGGGCGACAGCAACAACTTTCGCAGCCTTCACAGACGAGGCGCCAGACTTCAGAGAGGGCGGAGCTGTGAGAGGACGAAGCAAAAGGCAACATTAACTCTGCCACAAATTTAAACAACAGAAAGATTAAATAAGACGTCATGAAATCAACTCCTATGGCATGATATGATACCTCTTGAGGCGGGTTTGGAGCTCGCTGGTTTTGCACGACTGGGAACTGCAGACCTCACAGACTTTAGAGAGGAGGTCGCCATGGAGCGAACAGAGCCTGAAGAAAGAGACGTGTTAAAATTAATTTTAGTGCCTTTGTTTATGGACAACCCCAACCCTGTTTAAGCAAATGTGATGTTAATACTAAGGCTGATGGATTTGCAAAATTAAAAAGATTGCTATTGTTGTTCCCTACATTGCTATTGCCATTTATTTTGCAGTTATTTTTAGGTTCCCCATCTTATGTGTTGTTAAACAAACAGGCAATGAATCACTCTGTCTTAAAAAAGAGCGCCATATTTGTTGTACATAGCAAATCTGGTATCACTTGTTATATTGAATGAGATTATATTTGTTTTCATTCTTGTTTCGAACAAGAAAAACATAAATGAAGAGGAAAAGGGGGCTTTTGCAAAAGAAAATCCAGAAAAAGAAATGGTGAGCATGTACAGGTACATCTCAAAAATTAGATTATAATCAAAAGTACAATATTTTGGCCCCTTTTTTTAGAAAGTTGAAACTAAAATATTACACAGAGTAAACAAAGAGTGAAATTTTCAAGCCTTTGTTTCTTAAAATGTTGATGATTATGGCTTACGGATAGCAAAAACCCAAAAAATCTGAAAAGTATGTTCATTTCTTTTCCCTCAAAAAAAATCTGCTTCTAATTTTTACCCATTTTAGTCACTTTTCTAGACTATTTTCCAGCTTTTCTTCAAAATTTCAACCTTTTTTCCAAATTTTGCTGCTCTTTTAACATTTTTTGCAACCTGAAACTTTTTGCTGTTTTGCCACTTTCTACCACTTAGGTTGTTTCTCGTGCAAAGGTAGTTTTCAAAAATTTGTCTCTTTGGTTGAGCGGGGTTGAGTAACACTGGTGTAGAGCAGAAAACATCTACTGCAAAAAAAACCTGTCAGGTATTCTGACACATTTTAGGTAAAAGTAAAAAGTAATATATAAAGTAATGTTGCACTATGGCTAAGTTTTATCACAAACTTTGCATCAGCTCACCTGCCGTACTTGTTTGCTGTCTCTGTGCTGCTCGTCTCTTTTCTTGCAGCGTTCTTGTGGACTCAGTTTTTGCAGCCACCACCCTGCTCCTCTTAACCCGCTCAGATTTCCCAGCCTCCTGAATCTTCCCATCGCTTTTCAAAAACTCCTCGCTCTTCCTTTTCTTGCCCTTCACTGCCATGTGAATGGGAAAGGGGTTTTCCTGCAGGCACGGAGGAGCAAAGGCGGTTGGAGACAGATCACAGGGGTCACGGTGCGACGTGATGCTGTGGTGAAGAGGAGAGGATGAGCTCAAAGGTGAGGGGGATGTGACGGTCAGAGCGACAGGAGAGGGGGCTTCTGCAGCGGCTGAGAAGGAGAAACGAGTGGGACACAGAGAGGTGACGGGGAAGGTGACAGGTGTAGGTGAGCCGTCGAGACGTGGAGTCAGGGTTTGGTTTCCGTCAACCTCACTGGTTCCTGGGCTTGGATCTATAACAGGAAGACCTGGAGTTCCTGGTCCAGACTCAGACTTCCCGCTGCTGTCTGAAAGCTCCAGTGTTTTCTCTAAGAGCCTTCGCCTTGACTTCTTTATTTTCCTTCCACTCGAGCAGTTTGCCTCCTCTGGTGCTTTGCTTTTAATCACCGTGGCCGAGGTAAAAGAAGCTTTTTTTATTCTTTCTGTTGCTGCATCAGCTCCTGGACTATCCACCACTTTGCCGACAAAAAACGTCAGCCGTGGTTCGTTGGACTCTGACACAGGTGGGCTGTCGGGAAATGTGTGTAAGACGGGTCTGCAGCCGCTCTTTGATTCCAGTGAATCAGAGAAGCCACAGCTTGAATTTGAATCTCGGGGACTTGTTTGTATGTGACTCAGATCAGAGTCGATGAGGGCGAGAGCGTCCTTTAAAGACGGGAGTGGAGCTCCTGTTAAATCTCTGTCACAGTCTTCAGCATCATCTGCAGACTTTAAAACAGCCGCGCTCTCTGACTGAATATGAGGCATGAGCTTCTTAAACCTCTCTGGAGTCCCGATGGGTGACAGTGTCAGGTTCAACATTCTGCTCAGATCTTTGTTTTCAGGTTTGCTCAACAAAGTATCTGATGTATCCATCAGTTTGGCAGCTGGAACCAGCAGAACAAGAGGAGAGTTTCTCTGAACCTGAAAGTTCTCCTGGTCAGACAGAGCCACAGATCGTCTCTGGGTGGGTTTTAAAGTCTCCTGTTTTTCTGATTTCATATAGGAATCATCAGTGGGATTGCTCGCCGTGAGGGAGCGCTCTCGCACTTTTTGGCCCTCGTTGAGGGAGGCGAGAGGGCTGCGAGGCTTCTCCCGTTTGTACTGAGACTTTCGGGACACTTGGAAGGTTTTATTTGCCGCCATCTTGAGCGGCTGTTCTGTTTTCTTCCTCCTGGGTGCGGCTGCGTTGCCGCCCTCTCTTTTGTTTTTGATTGTGTCCCATAAGCTTTTCTGAAACACAAATAAAAGAAATTTAATGCATGAAAATGTAGAGTTGAGTTTCCTTCCAGTGGGACTAATGACACTTAGTAAAGACAAACTCAAACGCTGTCTGCAACTGGTTGACAAAATGATTCACAGAAAATTCCCCTTCAATTCCCCCCAAGATTTTAGCGAGATTGTCTTTTTTCTCTTTTCTTTTCCTGCCCCTTTGCTGGTGATATATTGTGGATTATGTGGTGG
This sequence comes from Thalassoma bifasciatum, assembly GCA_008086565.1. Taxonomy (NCBI): domain Eukaryota; kingdom Metazoa; phylum Chordata; class Actinopteri; order Labriformes; family Labridae; genus Thalassoma; species Thalassoma bifasciatum. The sequence goes on along the minus strand of RPOG01003729.1, from coordinate 53,829 downwards.
CAACAATAAAAGAATTGAATGATACTTAAGTGAGATTCAAAGCTTAGCATTTTGCAGAAAAGAGCCTTTATTAATTTTCCAACATGCCTAATAGTTCATATCTAGTGGAAAATTTAATAATACGATGGCACAAATATTTTGCATACTCTGTTTTGCACAAAACTGAGTATCTTATTTTCTCCTTTTTTTTAAAGAAACCTTTCAGTTTTTTAAAGTGTTGACCTCTACCCGGTGGCTGAAGTGTCACTTGGTAGTCATTTTATAAAATTTCATACAAATACCACAAATGGGGGGGGAAAGTCACATAAAATGCTAATTTAGAAAAAAAATCTCACAAATATCCAGGGCATTGAAAATTTTTGATTTCTGTAAGTATGCAACAAAATATTGAGCAGTGTTACTTCAACCAAGGGAAATACTGAATGAAACAAGGAAAAACTGCATTTGTGAATTTTTTTCATCTCTACATAAGTGCAATAACTAACTTTTACTTGTGATTGAATGCAATTGTGCAAAACAGTCATTTTGCAAAACAAAGGGACATTTGTGTGCCTTCAATATGTCATCTCAACAACTTGACTGTGGTGGTGCAACGACAAAAAAAAAAGGCTTAAGATCTATTGCATACTTCTACCAAGTTATAGAGATGACTTAATCAGTTTAAGTTAAGTTAGAGGCTCCCCTTATTGTAATATAGTAACTCAAAATGTGTTTAACTATTTGATCGAGGAGGTAGTAAAAGGGAATCTTAATCTTTTGGTTTTGAACTTCTTTCAATAAATTCCTGCAGATATATCACATTTCTTTCAGTAACAGCCCCTTGGTCCTCATGTAAGACTCACTTTTTTCTTCTTTGGGGCCTCTGCCCTCCCCAGCAGAACAGCCTGGTGCTTGAGGACTCCATTAGCATTGAAAATGATGAGCTCTCTGACTCCACCATCTTCTGTTGGGGTCCAGGTTACAGTCAAACTGAATGAGCCTTCAGGCTGCAGACAAAAAAGCACACAAACACCAGTATTATAGGAGAAAAATACTGTTTATCAGGCTAAACTTTGACTCAAACTCCTGCACATGACAACAATCAGACAAAGCCTGAGCATGCTAACAAACCTGAATGGTGAAGCTGTTGTAGTCCACAGAAAAGCCTTTGTGAGAGGGAATTCTCTCAATAGTAACATCTGCTTCTGCATCCTCTGTGGGGTTTTCAATACGCAGAATAGCAGACTTGGAGGTTCCCAACTTTACTGTCCCAAATGTCACAAACGGAGCCTTCGAAAACTGGATCAAACTCAGAACAGGAACATCATTCTCCTTGTTCGCGTCGTCTCCCCGCACCGGACTTATCTCCAAAAATCCTCCTCGTGTTGACGGTAACGATTCAGTCATGTTTAATTCCACACCTGGCCACTCTACGAGGTTAGTTTTCAGACCATTTTTGGTCCATGTGCGCTGCTACAAGCATTGACGTCTTCTAACAAGCGTTGATACCCACACACTTCCCTCAACAAGCTACAGCACTGGTTTGAAATTCGACCGTTAATTCTATCCGCCAATCAGTGGCGAGTAGCGGATGCACCCTGACCAATCAGTGAAGAGAAAGTATGGACTATATTCGAAAATACGCGAATCGACCAATCAAGTATCGATAACGCATTTAAACGGCCGTAAGCCGCGCCCCTCAATGAAAAACAACTACACATGAAGATGTCTCACTCTGATTCATATATTTTTACAACGATAAAAAGCATTATTTTATGAACTATATGGGCTACTTCAAACATAATAGGTCTTTATTGAAAGCTTCCTACGCACATATAGATCAGAAAAATTCTCTTTTTCCAACGATGATCTAGTGTAATATAATAAAAGAGTGAGAGCTCTGTTGATTAAGAAAATATCTTTGAGCAAACATGAACGGTACCGTGCTATTTAGCCGTTAGTGTGAAATGAAGCCGAAACCCACCAGCTAACCCCTTTCACTTTTATACGACATTAAATAAACTAAATTGTGAAATTATAACTTAGTATAATACGTCCACGCTGCTGGCAGTATTTTTTGTAGACTCTAGTTCAGTGTTGTCGCTGTGTTATCTCGCCGTGATCGTATAGAGGTTAGTACTCTGCGTTGTGGCCGCAGCAACCCCGGTTCGAATCCGGGTCACGGCAGTGTTTTGGTGGAGGGGCAATCCTGATAGATGTAATGTTGTAAAAGAGGTGATTCTTTGCTGTTATATGTGATTGTCAAATAAAAATGTTCAGGGACGGGATTTATTTGGTTGTTCACCTGACACTAATTCACAATAAATGACAATGATGCGTTGTTGCTATGGTTACGCACTAGTGGGCAGATGGATCTCAAATGTTTATATGTCGATACTAACGTTGGTATCAGTATTTATCAGTACGACTTGCCTTTTGAGATTGACACTTAAAATTACAAATACATTTCTTATTTTCTAAGTATTATTTTGATCCTGTGATATGTGCAAGCTATTTGATCAAAATTATACATTTTAACACAGGATAAATATTGATGATATCTCCATTTGAAAATTACTGTTTTACAACAAAGTAGAAAAAATTAAAGGACATAATTATTTTCTAGTTGAAAAAGTATTTACTTTCATTCATGAACAGAAATATTAGTTCTGATCAATCTATGTACAGAGCATTCATATCAATATTGATATCGGCGATACTGGCCCCTATCTACTTGGTATCAGATCAAAACCAAATTTCGCAGTATGACACACCACTATTGCGCACTCCATGTACCCCTCCACAGTAGACACTTTTTCCTCCAATACATTCATCAGCCAGATGCTAGACACTTTAAATTACATTATAAGACTTTTATGGGCTTTTCATTGGAGTTATGACAAAAGATTAAGAGGGGATCAACAGTGACTAGATTTATGCAGTGGTTCCCAAAGTGGTTGTCAGAATTGTCAGGGTCTTGAAGGGAAGTCACAAAATGCCCTTTAAAACAAAATAAAATAAATCTGTTAACATTTGCATACTCCATCAATTATTATTAGGATGTAAATGAAAAAATAGGGCTTAATGTTATGTAAACCATGCAAACTAAAACTTTTCATCTGTTTTCCATATCTGTATATTCTTTGTTTCCACAAGGCCCTTGGTTACTGGTGGAGGCAGATTAATCTAAGGGAGGAGCAGTATCATACACACAAACATACCCTTATTTTACACTGGTTAGCTCATCAATTTATCTTAGGTCTTTGTTATTATTATTATTATTATCATTATTATTATTATTATTATTTGTTTAGTTTTGTCTGGGTATGGACAGCACTTTCAAAAATTGAAATTGCAGAACCATTGAGCTGATAGGAGTGAAATGTGGATTGCACATGCCATGATGACCAGCAGGAGGCAGCCCTGATCAAGTTTTTAGCATTTTGTATGCTTGTGAGCATTAATAATGCTTGTGAGTTGTTCTCAAAATTAGGCAACGCTTCTTCAGGCCTTAGTTTGGATACACTATTGAAACATCAGATTTCTCCAGCCAACAATTGAGAGTATGTATTGTGATACTCAATATTTTGCAATAGTGTTTCTCCATTAAGATTCATTTGCATACTGTCTGCACTCTTCTTGAACTGTTTTCTTGTCTTTTGTTGTGTCACATTTATACCCTTTTGTCTGTTGATACGTATCCACCTTGGAGTAAAAGATTCCCTTTGTGAAACATCATTCCCCACTTGGATGTTTTAACTGCTCCCTGCAGAACATTAGAAATTTAACACAGATAGATTCACATCACCTGAAGAGAATAGAATAGAATAGAATAGAATAGAATAGAAGTTTATTGTCTGACACAAAGGTGACAGAAATTCATCTTATGACAGGCCTCAGTTGCATCAAAGACACACATTCACACATTCCCCATCATACTAGTACACACATACATAACAATAAGTTTAAAAATTTTCATTTTCTCTAAAATAAATACTTTTGAGAAAGTGATATAGTTTTCTTACAACAAGTTTAGAAATCAATCTCCAGCCAATGAGAAAGTCCCAAAGAAACCTAAACTGCTACATCCATAATGAATATATTTACATTTAAGGCCAGATATCTAACGGTTAGGATACTTCTGTCCTTAACCATGTCTCCATGGGGTCTCAGAAGTGGAGTAATTAATTAATTGTCCTAGTGTACTGTTAGCTCACATTTACACCTCAATGAAACCAGCTTAAGCCAAACCCTTCCTCCTACTTTACATGCCTTTGAAAATGTCTCTAACCTCCACTGTCTTCCTCTATCTCACCCCTCCACCATAAATAATCCCTTTCAGCCTCCCTGTTAAGTGATGCTAATGTAAATTCCACCACTGGATTGATTGCCATTGTTGAATTGCTGACACGGCAGTTTCTCGACTGTGTCTCAGTCACATACTACAAGAAATAAAACTAGCAAAGATAGTGTCAAGTTGAACAGTTTTTGGCATTACAACAGCAAAAATAAATAAATGAAATAGAATAATATTTTTAAGCTTAGTTTGAAAATTCATGGAAGCCAGTTTCCACCAGTTAAAAAAAAAGAAAATCTGGCTTTGTTGAGATTTTTATTTATTTATTAGCCCATTTTAATTCAGAACTTTCAGGCAAAACACGGTATTTTGAGATTTTAAAAAAAGTCTGAGGTAATAAAGAAAACATTTTGAAAAATAAAGTCAGAGTTAAGACACAAAAAGCCAGAATTTGGAGATAAAAAGCTAAAGATTTTGATATTTCAAGACTAAATAATGAGAGAAGTCGAAATTTTGGAGAAAAAGGTCAAAATATTTAGATCAAAAGTCATTATTTTGAGGTCAAAGGTAAAAAAAATTGAGGAAAAAAGCCCAAATTTTGGTATTTTGAGGAGACAAAAAATGCAAAATTTTGACTTTTAACTCAAATTTCATCTTCTCATAGGGGAAAATTTTTCAACAAACAAACTTTTTTCAGTTTCTTATTGCTAACTTGCGGGTTCTTCTCTAATTTTAAGCAGAAAATAATGAATAATTTGAGGTATTTGAAGTATTCCGGACTGTTTTGATCCTCCACCCTCCTCGCGCTGAGGCTGGATCACGTGATCAGTGTCTCGTCCAATCCGGTGCGAGAACAACGAGGCTCGTAATTTTGAACAGACGGAAAAGAAGCAGCAGCAGTGGAGCCGATTATCCCGGAGTTATGGATTTTATTCTGCTTTTTTCAGAGATTTAAACCCAGCACTGGTTTCTTTTCTTCTTTTTTATTTTATTTAGCACTATGAGCTCTCATGTTATCACTCCTGGACCGTACCGAGCCACAAAACTGGTGAGTTTTTCAGTCTTTAAGGTGGTTAACAGAAAACACAGTTAACGTCAGGTCAGAGACTGTTGAGTCCGTTTGAGTTTAACTGAGGACGATAACGCGTGTTATTAAAATAAAGTGTTGTGTTAAAGTGAAACTAGCTTTTATAATTCATTTAAATGAGTTTTTCCAACGACCCAGTGTTTATTAAACGACGACTTAGTTGGTGTATTAAAATGGAGCTTGGGTCCTTGTTCCATTTTCACACAATTTATCTCTTTGTCTTTAAATTAAACTTTACTTAACATCATGAGAAGACATATGATGATTTATTCTGCTATTTCAAAACAGTATGAGATATTCTTACACATTTAAATCACTGTATACTGAACATCACCCCTCACTTTTGCAATTAACATTGGTACACAACTAAAATTGAAACAGAAGCAAGTGTTTATGTCTTATTTTAAGTTTTTTTTAAAAATAGAAGTTTTCTTGTACTTGATATGAGCCACATTCAACTCAAAAATACAGAAATGAGTAAAGAAAAATTTCTGTCAATGAGCAAAGAAAATTTTGCTCCTCAAGTTTCTTGACATGAGAATAATGACTTTAAACAAGAAACTTTTTTTCTCATACCACTGGCAGATTTTTATACTCTTACAAGCAATTCAGACATAGTTTTGTCTTCAAATAACTTTAAAAAGGACGTTTTTGGCCTGTCTGGTAAATGTTGCTCATACTAAATCAACATACATACTTTTTTTTTAAAACTGAAAATAAGACATTATCACTTGCTTAGTTTAATGGATTTTTAAAACTTCTGTAATCGTTATGTACCAATTTACATCACAAGGGTAAGATTCAGATTTATTGCCTTGTAGTTTTCACATTACAAGATATTTACCTCAATCTGATGGTGAGAACAGATAAAACAGGTTGTATAAATATTAAGATATTAACAATATAGAAACAGAAGTGTCTGATTTCAGTGGATATATGTACTTAAAAAAGATAAACATATCCACATATTGACTTTCATTAAAATGGGAGTAGTGCATTAATGTTTATGAGAGGTTATTGGTTGTGTTATCAGTCATTTTATATATAGAATAATACACTTTAAAGATGAAAACTTTAAAATTTTAAGGAACTGAAAGAAATTTATGAGTTTGAAGGTAGAAATGGTCAATATGAAAGCAGGTATGGAGCTACTGATTTTATTACTAGTTTGAGTTTGATCTTTTAGATGTCGCAATAGAGGATCTTAAAACAAAACTATTAACCTTACGGTATCTGTGCAATTGTTACAGCGAGTGTTGATTGTGTTTTAGGATAAAGACTGGCATGGATCATATTTTCATCCCTCAGGGTAGCAGAAAGAAGCGAAAAGAATACTTAGTCTTGTTGTTACAGTGCCAAAAAATAACATTGAAACCAATAAAAATTCTAAATAATTCCTCCCTGCACAGGTTTCCAAGCCTGTAAGGACAATCTTTGAAGTACACAGTCAGAAAATCCAATTCTGGTTGAACTCTGAGATCTGTTTTGCATGCATGCATGTTGACTTTTATCCTAACTTTCTTATTTTCTGTCCTCTTGTAGTGGAATGAGGTGACTCGTTTGTTTCGGGCTGGTATGCCCCTAAAAAAACACCGCCAAAACTTCAGACATCACGCTTCCTGCTTTACGGCCTCTGCTGCTGTAGACTGGCTGCACCAGCTGCTCAGAAACAACAGCAACTTTGGCCCTGACGTCACCAGGCAGCAGACGGTGCAGCTCCTGAAGAAGTTTCTGAAGAACCATGTGATTGAAGATGTGAAAGGTCGCTGGGGCACGGAGGATCTGGAGGACAACAACACGCTGTACAGGTACACTGGAAGAAAACAGGTTGTTGTTGTACTCCACCACATCATGTCAAACAGTTGATGTCATCTTTTTATTCTTCTATAGATTCCCCTCCACTTCTCCGCTGAAGCCTATTCCTCGTGCACCTCAAACCTCAGCGTCTGGCTCCATAAAGAAACGGCCGTCGTTAAGAGAAAAGGATGTTTTTTCCAAGTTCAGGAGTATCAGGAAGCAGGACAGGGAGACACAGGTGAGTCAGAGTGGAAATAGCAGATTACGTGTGGGTTGTGTGTATTTTGTTCCTTTAAATAACGATGTTTCTTCATTCTCTGTGTCTTGCAGGAAAATGTAGATCCTGCTCTTCAAGCAGAGGGAGAGAATCAGTCGTTGGGAGAGAAGCAGGCGCAGAGACGAGAGCTGACAGAGGAGGATGAACAGGAGATATGGAGAGACACCACCCTGACCCAGTACAGTCACACACATAAAACCATTTATATCCTCACTTAAATATCTTGAAGAGCCAATTAATGACTGAGAGTGTGTGGCTAAACACTGTGTGTTATGTTTCAGCTTGCAGAGGATTCTGGGTGTTGCTTCTCTGGATGAAGTTTTAGACCATCGTTACATTAACCCACAGAACATCATCCACAACATGACCAAAGTCAACAAGCATGGGGTTGTGACGCTAGACGACAAAACAAGTAGGTTATTTTATCAACAGTGAACTTTTAACTCACAAGAAAGCAAAAGAAGTCTCACTCTGTTTTCTATTTGGTTTCTCCTTTTGAATATGCTGTTCAAAGCTATTTCAATGAGGGTGGAGATAAAGTCTGTAACCAAAAAGAGCTGCAGTTGAACACATGACTACAATAATTAGGTCTGTGCTGAATTTGAAATATAAGCTGTATCCAATAACCGGTTTATCCTGTTGATCCTCCCTTTAGATGACCTTCCACACTGGGTTTTGTCTGCGATGAAGAGTCTGGCTAACTGTAAGTATCAGGAAACTATTCAAACAACAACACATGCAAGCCTTATTTGTTATCATTTTTTTAGTGGTTTTTTGGTCCTTGTAACATCATCACAGACTTATGAAATCAGCCCTCACTCATCCCTCAGGTGTCTCTTGAGACCAGATAATCAGTCGATAGTTTTCTGCAGTGTTACGTGCTGCTAAACATCAGCAAACTCTGCTTCTGACCCAGAAAAATGTTCTCCATCAGGGGGCAATATGTACAAAATGGATCAGGATGTTTTTATGGCAGGATCAGGATGTGGATTTTATCGGGATCAGTTTTTGTGTTCAGACTATTTTGACCTGCAAACAACATTTTTAGCCCCAAATAGTTCTTATCCTGCTCTGATTTGCACCTTTTCTGCACTTTTAAATAACTTTAATCTAGTCTAGTGGTCAGGTGTCCTTCAATGTGTTTTTTGAACTCTGACATTTTCACATCCTGGTAAAAACATTAATTTAAAGACGTCAGCTGTAAGAGTTGTTGAGTTGTTGTACACAGCTTTGGCTTCACACAAGTATCCTATGCACAGTCCAAATGTAGTTTAATGAAACGTTACTAGATATACTTTGGTTTTGTTTCTGACTTTAACAGTAAATGTTTATTTTCAGGGCCGAAGTACGACAGTGCACAGCCGTCTTATCCCGGCTTTGAGAGAGACGTCTTCAAATCTGTGTCTGATTATTTCTACAGTCTCCCACAGCCGTTGCTCACATACGAACTGTATGAACTGTTTATCAACGTCCTGGGTGAGTAGGACGCTGGACACTCAGCTGTCTTTTGTGACTCTTGACTTGAGTAGTAGATTTGATGTAGTTAGACAGGTTTTTAAGTAGTTATGAATCTCGTGTAATTGAGTATATATTGTTTAGGGCCTACAAGAAGTTATTTTTACTGTCTGTCACCACTGGACCTGAAATGTGTTAGAATACCAGATAGGATTTTTGCAGTAGATGTTTCATGCTCTGCACCAGTGTTACTCAACCCTGCTCAAACCAAAGACACAACGTATTTAAAATTACTTTTGCAAGCGCAATACTCTAAGTGGTGAAAAGTGGGAAAAACAGCAAGAAGTAGCAAAAAGTAGTAAGTTTAAGGTGACAATATTATGAAAAGCAGCAGAATTTTGGGGGAAAAAAGGTTGAAAATAAAGAGTAAACTTGGAAAATAGTTAGAAAATGGTCAAAAGTGGCAAAAAAGATATGAGTGTTAAGTGACCTAAATGGACAAAAGGGGCAACAATGATGCATAGAAATGAACTTACTGTTTCTGTTTGAAATATCCCTTTTCAATTGATTTAAAGTATAAAAAATGAGTCTATACAACACTTCGCTCTCTGAAACAATTGAAAAGAGTAATGTACTTTTCATAATCTATTTTTTTTTTAGATATATCTGTTCATGCCAACTTCTTTTAAAGGTTTTTGTCGATGTATGTTTTTTATTTTTTATCTTTCAAAAATGCTTCTTTCCTCCCTCATGTATGTGTTCTCTTATTTAAGACAGGAATGGGAGAAAACATCATCCATTGAATTTAGCAAGTGTTCAAATTTGACGTATGAATCAAAATTTGTCCTTTTTTAAAAGTTATTTATTCCTAGTTGTATTTGTTTAACATGGTGCTCTTTCTAATAAAGGGTGATTTCTTGCTTGTGTTTGTTTAACAAGCCATAAAATAGGCAACCTAAGAATAACCCCAAATTGAATCACAATATAATTAATTATGCAAATTGTCAGCTCTAATTCAAAGGCATTTTCCATGACAAAGAGCATCAGGGTCTCTAGAAGTTTTCTCCCTTCAGTTGTTTTGGAGAAGCCTGGTTTTAAAGGACGCTGTGGAGACTCTGACTCATAAACTGTCTGCAGGATCTTAATGCTCAGTTCTGCACACATGCTGCTAACAGAGGCTCCTGTTGTTGTTACTTCTGTTTGTGGAGTCAGTGAAATGAGCTGCTGACCTCTGTGTTTGTGTGTTTGCCTGTTATGTGTTGTCTCTGACCAGCTCGTGTTTCTGTTTGTAAATGTTTGAACTAACTTAACCCTCTCCCTCCTCTTCGCTGTCTGCTCGCACTGACACTCTGCCTGCACCGCTTCCCTCCTTCTCTGCCTCTGTCTCTGCATCCTCTCTCAGTGTTTTGTGGGTACGTTGCAGCGCCTGCTTCACATCAACGTGGGAAACGCAAGAAACACGATCTCCCTTCAGTTCCACCTCCCGCCAAAGCATCTTTCCGCTCCACCGAGTGTCTCCTCCTGTCGCTGATCCGACAGGGGACTTGTGATGAGACGGAGTCGCCCATGAGGGATGTGCTGGGCGGGAAACTCCAGTCCAGGGTGGCGGCACTGAGAGGAGGCGGAGGTGGAGGTGACGCTCAGTTAGGGGGGAGCTGCATCAGCCTGAGTACAGCCGTCTCCACGAGGCCTCGGAGTAGGAGCTGTTCCTTGGAAACCATCCTGGATGACTCCGCTTCTCTCACTCGCCAGCAGCTCTTCCTCTCCAACGACAGCCTGGCGTCCTGCTCTCAAAGTAGCAGGAGCCAGAACGACAGCCCTGCAATCACAACCCCACACACAAACACTCCTGCTGATGTTCCCAAAGCTGCTCAGACTAGAAGGAGACTCTCTGTAGCTTCTTTCAGAGGAGTATCAGTCTCACAGAGGATGCGACCTTTACGGCCTCGCAGTGTAGGCAGCTGTTTGGACATTGTCGTGGAAACAAGGGAAGAAGATGTCAAAGAAACCAGCAAGTTACATGACAGAGCTGCCAGCTGCTTGAACGTAAACACTCCTGCACAGCAGCATCACTCCTCTTCATCATCACGCCCCCCTCTGCTTCCCTCTTCCTCCTTTCACCCTGTCTCCTCCTCCTCCTCATCCTCTGCTACGGCCAAAGCACAAGGGTCCCACCCTCCCGCAGCACCCACTGGGCCCAGACCCGCCGCCAGCACCTCTAATCTCAGGACGCTCTCTGCACCCGCTGTTGTCCGGCGCTGCCTCAGCTCTCTGGATTTGTCGAGGCACTCTCGACCCGTCTCGCTGCTCAAACCTGCTGTCTGTGTGCCCACCAGCAACCCCCAGCCCCCTCAAACCAAACCTGAGCAAAGTAAGACTCTCTCTTCCCCTCTACCTGTCTGCATGTCTGTGCACGTCTAATCACACTAACTCCATCTAACATCTAACCAACACAGGTTTGAAAGGTTTTAACTCACAAATTCATCTCAGACGTGAGAATAAGAAGGGATTTGAGTTATTAAATGTGTGTTAAGTTTCAGTAAATATGCTGTCAGAGGGACATAATGAAAGATAATCTTACTGGAAACCTAGATTTGACCTTTTCAGAGCCTCCTTATAACTTGGTTGCCTCAGCGTGTTGTTGCTGCTTTACAAGTTTCATTTGGTTATGATGACTGATAGATAAAGTGCTTGAATTAAAGATAAAGAACCAGTCAGGCTAAAATCTGCCAAAAATAGTTTTTTTCAAGTGAATAACTCATGAAATTGTTCACAAAAATTGATAGAAAAACAAAGTCAGTAACTGTTAGAGAAGAGGACCCGTGTAAGACAAAACAAGGAGCCGCAGATCTGTTTTTTTTTAGTGTTTGGCGCCTTTTAGGGAGACAAAGGATCTGGAGAGAGACTGGTTTGTTGATTGAAACTTTATTTTTGGTCAAGTTTCTAAATTGTTATGTTGACCTCGGTCACAGTGTTTCCCTGCATCTGAGAAATCCAAGTAAATTAAAGAGGCAGTATTTGTGTTTTTCAGCCTTTATCCTGGCCCTCTGGTATCCCCACAGTATTTTTACTTTATTTATAACTTTAAAAAAATCCCTATTTTTCTCTCACTGGTGTTTTAGAATAGAAACCCGCACATTTTAGCCTAAGTCTGGACTCTTAATTTTAGCTGCTGTCCCTTTAAGGCACCACAAACCCCCTTTCCTCCTGATAGGCCAGCCCTCTTGAGGCCTCTTGGGGGCGGGGCTACATGCATACCTTGGTGTTTAAGGCCAATTCAGATTTTTTTCATCACTCTTTACCAATGGCTGATACAGGTTTCCAATTTCCTCTTGTTGATTTTTGAGGCTGATACTACTATTTCCCCTTAGTTTACATTATAAAAATGATACCATGATAACAAATGTTATGGGTCTCTATTTTTAAAGTGAGGAACATTTATTGAACTATATTTAATACTAAAAAAAAAAATGGAAAAGAGAGGTTGAATATGTTGTAAACAGTAGGAACAGGGGAGGAGCAAGGCCTGGTCTGCATGTGGACTGTAATGTCTCCTAGCAACACAGAGCTGCCCATGGACGCCTGCATGGAAATCATGTCAGGGGAAAATATATCCGCAAACCCACCTGCTGATACAAGTGGAAAAAAACGCAAAAATAGGCCTCATATATTGGTCTGACAATCATTACTCAATCAATTCCAATGAGTCATTAACCAGTTAGGTCAAGTCTTCAAACATCTCGTCTATCAACATGCATTTGATCAGTTTACAGACAGATTCAGGAATTTCCACAACAAAATATTATGTGGAGGTTTGAAAATCTGCACACGTTAAATCTGAAGAGCCAGAATTATTACTTTATACCCTTGTTTAAAAAAAAGGCAGGTAAAGCAGAAAAATTACTGCTTCTCAAGTCTAAAAGTTGATGCTGGCTATTTTAAATTCTCAATATTCTGCCTTTAACAACTTTTACAAGTAGATCTGTGTCAGAAATGTTCGTTTTTTTCAGGATGTTAAGATACTGTTCTGGATCAGAGTCATGCATCCTTCAGTATCACTTGACATTTGTAGCTTCAGCTGTAGAATATTACCCGACTCATCTTTCGCCGCAGTAGCTGTTCATTAATCTCGCCATCAAACCATTCATCCATCCATTTATTATTCATTATTTAGTGAACATGATGTAGCAGTGATGGATGAATGTGGCCTCATGGAGTGTTTCCTTGTTGATTACCACAAAGATCCCTCCTCCTCTCTCTCTATAACTGCTGCTGTGTGTGTGTGTGTAGGCCTTCTCCAGCCTCACTGTGAACGTGTCGCCATCGAGGCGCTGCAGCTCTGCACTCTCCTCCTCCCTCCCTCGTCCCGCAGGAAGTTACAGCTCCTCATGAGGATGATGTCACGCATCAGCCAGAACGTAGACATGCCTCGTCTCCACCAGGCCATCGGCACCCGAACTCTGGTGAGACACAAACACACACATCCAACACACTCCAACCTCTTTGTCCCTTCATGGATTGATCTGTGACTCTTTGTGGTTTTCCTTCCAGATGGTTCACACGTTTTCAGGCTGTGTCCTGGGCAGCGCTGTGGAGTGTGATTTGGATGAACTGCTGGCAACAAGACTAGTTTCGTTCCTGATGGACCATCAACAGAGCATCCTGTCAGTTCCCGAGTACCTGCTCAGCGCCATCACTGACCACATACAGTTCCTGCGAACAGTACAGGTGCATCTTTAACTTCCTACAGGAAACTCTTTATACCTGATCCCAGAGATTTTGAGGTTTAAATTGTAAATAAACTAATTTCTACTCCCTTTAATCTCAGGTTCCAGTTGATGGTGTAGCCAGTACTGACTGCAGCGGTCCAGTTCTTGCTCCGATACCCATCTACGCCTTCTGCCATCAGATCAGCGGTGCTGAGTTTGAGCAGCAGAAGCTGGAGTCTTCTCAGAAAGCGATGGAGGAGCTGCTGGAGATCCTGCTGACCGACCAAAGCATGAGTGAGAAGGACAGGCGCAAGAAACTCAAACAGGTACATGAAGCACTTGGTAGAAAGGATGTTTTTTAGGTTTTTGACCTTCCTGTTTTTTTCGTAGAGACCTTGAAAAAGTCTCATCTCTTGATATATGCCTGATTGTAAGAGGTTATCAGTGCTAAAATGGGTCATTTCTAAATGCTATTACTTAACTTCATGGCTAAAAATGCTTTCTGGGCTTGGTTGATTTGTTAAATTTTTTTTGACAATGCCAACAAAGTCTGGCACTCAGAAGGGAAATCTGTGTTTTTCTCTGCTCAAAATGATTCCTGTGATTTTTTTTTAGTAATAGTGGTAAAAAGGAGCCGAACTGTCTGACAGAAAAGGGACAGAAGAGCAGGAGAAAGCTAAATGTGAGAGAGATAGAGCATAAGCTAAAGGCTAAAACACGGGCTAAGCTGTTTGTGATAATGTTTATTCCTGTACACATGCAGCAGTTATTCTGCAGTGATCTGTTCAAACCTGAGAGTCTATCAATAAATCAAAGAGCCAGGTTACTAAGCTCTGCTTGGTGAGGCTGGAGCTGGTAGATGAGCACTGGTAGGACACAACCATGGGCATGTCTTAGAGCACTGAGCTGTGAGTGCCACAGAATGTAGCTGGCTGCAAAACTACCCTACAAACTGAGTTCATGAAGTTTGTTTGTTGTCATAATTTCAAACAGCAGCGCTACAAAACTGCAGATAAATGCATGACCTCGTCACCTTGTATCCAGTAGAAAGTTGAGTTTTTGTCGCTAACACTGGCTTTTCTAGAAAATCCTCACAGCTACTTTGAAGAGCAGAAAAATAAACCAATGTAGTATCTTAAAGAAGAATCCCAATAGCTTTCACAATTAACAGGAGGCTCCATACTTTACCAAACATTTTACTACACCGTTGCAGATTAGTTTTGTTTTTTTGAGATTCAACTCGGACACATTACCATCTTATAAACTGAGGCTTCTCCAAAAAAAAAAAATTTCTCAACTTTGTGTTTTGCTCTCCTTGTTCCAGTTTCAGAAGCAGTACCCAGACATCTACAAGCGACGCTGTCCGCCCTCAGACAACGATAACAACAAACCAAAGATTAAACCTCCTCTTCTCAGCATCAGGAAAACCAAAGCTTTCAGCATCAGGAACTAAACCAACTGTGCAGGTGACGCCGCTACGGTGAACTATGCTGCGTGTGTGTCAATGATGCTGACCTACGACTGCACTGGCACAAAAATCCGCCATCATTTTTTCATGTTACATTGTACGACTGTTATCCTGGTTTTAGTCTCATGTAAAAGTTAAATCAGACTTGAGTGTTAACACAGTGAGTTAAATGTGTGTGTGTGTTTGTGATCATGTGTGTGTTGAGAGCTGAGTACGATGAAGGCAGCTTCACGTTAAATAAAACATTTTACGAAGCAGGGTTTTATTTTTGTCTGTTTGTAAATTGTTAGATATGTTTTAGTTTTAGTTCAGTTTTCTCTTAAGGTTTTATTGACTGTGTGTGTGCGTGTGTGCGTTTGATGTTTCAGGGTGCATTCTGGGAGAAATTATAATTCGGAGATCACTGGTCAAACTGGGAACGATTAGACTTTATTTATATGAGTGATACATGGGAAATGTTTTCTATGAATGTTTTATTGTCATGTTTTTAGAGACTTTACTAAACGTTATAAAACTGTCTTGATTTTGTTTCGAATTGCTCTCTGAGCCTTTGATTTCTACTTTTCTTTATCTCATCTGTGTGTCTATTCCTTTTTATGATTATATTTGGCCTCTGTTTATGTCTATCATCTCTGCTTAGTGCGTTAACTCCAGTGACATCTGGATTTAGGCATTGTGAAAGGAAATTTAGCTCCTGAAAAGTTTAATTTATCCATATTTAATTCTCCCTTTAGAAGGTTTAATGAGACGCCCGTCATGTTTAATTTGGCTTTAGATATCCCACTGCCCTTTGTTTGTATTTATCTTTTATGAAGTATTATCTCTATCCTCATGTTTGTCTTTACCTCAGATCATTTATTTGGTACGTGTGTGTTTGTGTGTGTTTGTGACCAAATGTGCACCTGACAAAGAGTTTTACACGTGAAGTGTGTATTTTACACCCACACAGTTCCTCTAAATTGTTTACTATGCAAACCCTGGGAAATAAACCTGTTAAGCTGTTCTATTTAAACCACTTTGTTCTGTTCATTGTGATTGTTTGTGACATTATGTGTGATGTGTCATAAAGTGATATCTATTGGCTCAGATGCTAAGTTACAAACATATTCCTTGTCTCACTATAAAAATTTAGAGCAAATTTCTTACCATGGCAAAAAAGGACATAGAAAAAGAATGAGTACAAAAATTTCAAAGTTCCTTAGAGCTATTTTTAAAGATATTTATTCAATCAAGTTTCACTAACAAAAACTTGTTTCCCTTACTCAGTATCTGACATGTCTAAGATTTTAACAAAAGCAATAAATGGTCCCCATATTTGTCCAAACAATTCCTGTTTCCCCTTTCTTATAAACGTCACTCTTTCTAGAGGAAGTGTGGCAATCGTTTTTCCGAACCAGTGTTTAATGCTTGGTTTATTCAAATTTTTCCAGAATATTTAGTAAATAGTCTTCTTGCATGTAAGAGTCACTTATCTATTCGCATCTGATCTGTTTTTGTAAAGGTATTGTGTTTAGAGTATAAACCCAAAATAAAAAGTGTTGGATCCATAGAAACAGGTTTCAAAATAATCCTAAGTCGCTTTTTCTACTCAGAATCACTTTATTGTCCTGTCAAGGGAAAATTACAATAAGATCAAATTAAAAGTCTAAAATACAGAAATAATATAACAACACAATGCCCAATAAGACATACAATTAGAAACACTGTACACATAAAAAAGCACAAACCATGTTCAGTCTAGAGCTCATACCAAAAAGGCAACTTTTTGCACCAGGTAATTATAAAAATGAAGTAAGACTAATATTTGTTGGAACTACATCATTGTTTTACTGCAAGAAGCACATTTAGCAAGTACAGGCAACTTTATTCTGACAGTTAAGTCAATTTAATTTTGCAAGTAAAGCCAACATAATTTTGCAATAAAACTTAAGTTGACTCTTCCTTTTGAATTAAGTTGACTGCACCTGAAAAATTAAGTTCATTCTACTTGAAAACTTCAGTTGACTTTACTTGCAAATTATATTTCTTACATTCAAAAATGTATGTAGTTCATACAAAGAGTACTTGGTCTACGAAATAATCTGATGCAAAAAGTTGCCTTGATTTTTTAAGTATATAAAGTGAGATATTTTTATCAGTGTAAATACAGAAAAGTGCAAAGTGTGAAAGTGCAAGTAGGGCAGCAATAATAATAGTGCAAGAGAAACATATGCAACCAAAAAGCTAAATGCCATTGAGTACATGAATTACGCTGGGGATAAAAGAGCTTTAAAATCTTTTAGTTCTCCTCCTGGGAGCCTTAAAACGACAAACAGAGGGAAAAAGCTCAAACTTTAAACCCTGTGGTGCATAGTGGTCACTACAGTGGACACCTATTTAAAACTTATTTACTCCTAAATTCAATGGTTCATGTGGTGGAAATTTATATCAGCCTGTGTCAGGATATTTTTATTCTTCTTAGGACCTGAAAAAAAGTTTTCAATTTTTTTCCAAACATATATATATATTTTAAAAAGTTATAGACAAACATTTAAGGGTGAAAAAGCTTATAAACTATAAATTATTCAGTGTTAAAACAGATGAAAGAGTTAAAATGTTTCGCAAAGCATTCATGAAATTACCAAAAAAGAAAAGAAAATAGTATGCATACAAAAAAAAGTCGTATTTACATTAAGTTCACACTATTTTATCTTTTTTCATGCCTTAAGAAAAATAAAAACACTGTAGGGAAAAATCCTGACACTGACTTTCATAATTTATGCATCAGAGGGTTAAGTCAGAATAAAGTCTTTTTCTCATCACTGACTTCAATTTCACTCTTGTGCTTTTTCTGGTCTGAATTAATAAATAATCCTAATAAATTACACTTTGAAAAGAAGTGATTTTAACTTTTTTAACACACTGAAAGTGACAATTATTGTGTATTTCTTGGCATGCGCTATCATCAGTTTGTTTTCCTTCACAGAGCAGGATTACACAAACGCTTCATGACGGATGACTCCTCTTTTAACCCTTTATAATCCAACTATCCATCTTAATCCCCCGTGTCATCCTTCTATTCAAACTTCTTGTTTCATTCATCAAAATGACGGAGGACAAAAATAGGCTAGACATGGTTAATCATTCCCTCTCCCCCTCTCTCCTCTCCTCTTCGTCTCCTTCCCCCCTTTTCAACGAGAGCCAATTAAAATAGTTTGAGTGTTTTCTGAAGCTGCCTGGAACTAATTACTGGTGTTTTTGGATTCTTTCTACATGCATGTAAAACAGCAGAAGAAGAAGAAGAAATGCAGAATCACTGTTTGACCACATCCTGGAAGGTGAGTGAGTGTTTGTTGTTGTTCCCAGGTCGACAAAAGTTGTTTTGAGCCTCGAGGAACATTTTGCAAGGAGCCGAGGGCCAGAGGGCTGAAAGGAGGGACACAAAGATGGTTTGTTCAGCTCGGGATAATGACCAGAGGAAGAGGAGGAAGAGGAGGAGGAGGAGGAGAAGGCTTGAGAGGAAATCAGGGGAGAAGGAGAGGGGGATGCAGTGGAGAAAATGAGGAAGGATGGAAAGGGGGAGGAAACGAGAGGAGGGAGGAGTGGGTTGAGTTTCCATCCCTCACCGCAGGAAATCTGTGTTTGGTTTAAATGCCAGCCAGAGTCTTTTTACAGGCTACAAGTGAGAGAGTGAGTGAGTGAGTGAGAGAGGAGAAAATACAGCAGCATGGTCAGCCGGTGAGTTACCTTTCTTTACTTTACAAAGTTTCACAAAGAGGCAGAGCAGTGACTTTTCTTCTTTTATTTTCATGGAAAAAATAAGATGTGATGGTGAAATCAGGCATGATGCAAGTTTAACCGAATGATTCTTTCTGAAATGGGTGAAAGTGCAAATGAGCTTGAGGAAAAATAAATGTTTAAAAAAAAAACCTTAACATCCATTCAGGAGCTTTTTAGACAAAGTTCTTTCTTTTTCCAGTTTAACAACTTCTAAGTTACCTTTCTTTAAATTTTAAGATCAGTACTGAAACTTAGAACGCAAACATAAGCAGTTTAAGGTTTCTATTTGAGCTTAAAGTAAATTGTATCTTAATTTTAGTTTCTGTTTTTCCTCCAGTGTGGAACATCCTGCTGCAGGCTACAAGAAGATCTTTGAGACGGTAGAGGAGCTGAACGAGCCGATACCTGCAAAGATCAGAGGTAAGAAAGGAAAGAGAGACGATTGTTTGTGTGCAAGTGTATGAAATAATCTCTTTGACATTTTAGGGAAGAAGTGTGAGAGATTTTGTTGATGTATCTATAGGTGAGATGTAACAGCTCTATAGACTGTACTTTTTAAAAAAAGTTTCAGTCATTATTTAGCTGTCTGCATCAGAAATAACAGTCTATATAGAACCCAAATGCCACTGAAGTTGAGACGTGTAAAACATTAAAAACAGAATTCGCTTGTTTGTAAATCTTGTTTAACCTATATTCAATGTAATACAGTACAAAGACAAGATATTTATTGTTCAGCTTGATCAACTTTATGTGTTTTCTTTTGCAAATATTCACCCATTTTGAATTTGATGCCTGCAGCATGCTCCTAAAAAGCTTGGACAGGTTCATGTTTCCCACTGTGTTACATCACTTTTCCTTTAACAACACTCAACAAGTGTTTGTGAACTGATGACACTAATTGTTGAAGCTTTAGAGCTGGAATTCTTTCACATGCTTGTTGATGAACAACTTTACTTGCTCAACAGTCCCAAAGTCTCTGTTGTTGTATTTTGTGCTTCATAATGTGAAACACATTTTCTATGGGAGACAGGTCTGGACTGCAGGCAGGTCAGTTGTAGTAGCTGCACTCTTCTACTACGGAGCCACGCTGTTGTAACAGGAGCAGAATGTGTCTTGGTTTCATTGTCTTGCTGAAATAATCAGGGACGTCCCCGAAAAAGTGAAAGTGTCTTGGATGGCAGCAGATGTTGCTCCAAAACCTGTTTGTACCTTTCAGCATTAATGCTGCCTTCACAGATGTGTGTGACAGTTACTCACTAACACACCCCTGCACCATCACAGATGCTGCTTTTGAACTTTGAGCTGAGAACAATCTGGATTGTCCTTTTCCTCTTTGGCCTGGAGGACACCACGTCCATGATTTCCAAAAAGGAGTGAAATGTGGACTCGTCAGACTTCAGCAGACTTTTCCACTTTGTGTGTGTTGTTGATGTCTGACTTTGTCTTTGCATGGTAGAGTTTGAACTGTCACTTGTAGATGTAGTGATGAACTGTGTTAACTGATAATGGTTTTCTGAAGTGTTCCTGAGCCCACGTGCTAATACCCTTTACTCAATGATGTGGGTTTTTAATGCAGCGCCGCCTGAGGGGTCAAAGGTCACGGCCATTCAATGTTGTTTTTGGGCCATGCTGCTCATTCCAGATTCTCTGAATCTTTTGATGATATTATGGACTGTAGATGATGAAATCCATCAATTCCTGCAGTTGTACATTGAGAAACATTGTTCTTAAACTGTTGGACTATTTACTCACGCAGTTGTTGACAAAGTGGTGAACCTGGCCCCATCTTTGCTTGTGAAGGACTGAGCCTTTTGAGGATGCTCCTTTTATACCCAATCATGACACTCACCTGTTTCTCATGAACCTGTTCACCTGTGGAATGATCCAAACAGCTGTTTTTTCAGCATTTATCAACAACAACAAAGTGTAAAGAACATTAAGTATCTGGTTTTGAAAGTGTAATCAACTGAATACAGGTTTAACAGGATGTTAATTCCGTTTTTATTCACATTTAACACGTCTCAATTTCAGTAAATTTGGGTTGTAAATATTTTCTAGCACCAGCAAAGACTCCAGGTCATAAACAAGTCTCTCTAATCTTTGTTAAAAGTGCACATTACAATTCACTCTCACTTTAATACAATCCCATTTATTGGTAGCATTATTTTGTTTGTTTGACAATGATCCTGACATGTTTGGGTGTGTTTGCAGGCAGGATACCGTCATGGTTGGGGGGCAGTCTCCTCCGAATGGGTCCTGGACTTTTTGAGATTGGAGACGAACCTTTGCTTCACCTGTTCGACGGTCAGGCTCTTATCCATAAGTTTGACCTGAAGGACGGTCAGGTGACCTACTACAGGAAGTAAGAACACAAACTTCTAAAAAAAAAAAGCTTCTGATCCTCTGATGTGAAATGTTTTTGGCACAGTGTGGGCTCAGGAATTTTTAAGGGAGTTTTCAACTTTGCAGTGTTGGAAATTTTCATTCTTTTCAGCTGACAGAGAGAGAATCTGGCTCCTTTTTTATCATTTTGGTGCAGATCCAAATCCTGATACAGATATTCTACCACATCTGAAATCGGTTTGCAAGTGAAGAAAACAGCTGACGGTGAATTTATCCAAACAAGAATGTTGCAAGAGCAGAGATTTAACATTGCTGGAATACAAACTCCACAAAAATCCCCCCTCTGTCTCATCCAGCTGCTGAAAAGATGTTTAGTTTATGTTGCACAGTTAGTGATGGGTTTTAAAGATGTCACACGGAGACAGTTTGATTACTGTGGAATATTTTCTAGATTTATAGTTCTTCTCATGATGGTTTCTGCTCAGGTTCATCAGGACGGATGCGTACGTTCGCGCCATGACAGAGAACAGAGTCGTCATCACTGAGTTTGGAACAGCGGCCTATCCGGACCCCTGCAAAAACATCTTCTCCAGGTAAACATTAAAGAGCAGAGAGCGGATCAAAGGCCATAAATTACTCACTTGGGAATAATAATTTTGATTTAGTTAATGAAACTAATCTTCTAAAGACTGATTTATGAGTGATCTCAATCCTTCTAACCAATACCTCATGAAAAATTGATCCCTTATTTCGAGTGTTATGATTATTAATGATGTGTTTACTGTTAGTGACGGAAAACTATATGCACACTGTTCTATTGGCTTCAGCCTTTCCAAGCCTGCATGAACGCAGCATGGGACGTTCACGGACACACACTTGATGACGTAAAACTTCTTCAGCCCTGTTACCCACGTCATTTATGAAAAAAGAAGTCACATACATTGCAACAATGCTGAGTCGCTTGTTTTCATACAGGAAATTCTCCCACTCATACATGAGAATATGAGGACAAAGCGTAAAAGGCCACTTTAATGAACCAATCAGCATCAGTCATCCTTGTTGCACTTAAAAGGAGGGCTATGTTAAATTTCTTTTTGAACATTTTTGTGTCTTTCTTGTTTTTATTTGCACTTTTTTGTTACTCACACAAAGAGCAAGGACAGATTGAGCCCAGTTTATAACTTAATAATTGTCTAATATGTCAAGTTATGGCCAGTTATTCATTCATTCATTAAACTTAGAATAAAGAGTGTTTACTCTTTTGTTTGTTTACTTCTCAAGACTGAAGATATGCATCTGCCTTGTTTTGATGGTGTCTGTAATGTTAAAGGTAAAATGGTTTCATCTAAAAACTCTAAAAAAATAAAACTTAACCCTTTAATGACCACCTCGACCGATTGGTTTGGCACATTTTGAGTTTCTATATTTTCATAAGGGGAGTCTCTCACTTAACTCAAACTGTTTTAACCATCTCTACCATTTAGTAGATGTATGTGATAGATGCACCCTTTTTTTTCACTTTGTTTTTTATGCAAAATGTATGTTTTGCACAGTAGCATTTAATCACAAACAGAAATGAATGTAAGAATGATTAGTTATTTGTCAAGATATTAGTCAAGATGAAAAATCTATAGAAGCATATATTTTATATATTATATATATTTTTAATGCAATATTTCCATTGGTTGAAATTGCTCAATATTTTGTGGCATACTCAGAGAAATTAAAACTTTTCAGTACTGTGGATATTTATGAGTAATTAATTTATTTCTAACTTAGAATTTTGTGTGACTTTTTCTGACTGTTTGTGGTGTTTGTATGAAATTCAATACAATAACTTCTAAGTGACATTTCAGCAACTGGGTAGAGTTTTTTGTTTGTTTGTTTGTTTCAAAAAAGCTTGTTGTTATTACTCACTAAGAAATGCAATCAAAATATATATATATTCCTTATTTGTTAGTGGGGTGGTTAAAGGGTTAATTTGAAATTATTCTCTTATTTTGCTCAGTGTGTACAACTGGAAAGCCATGTTGCATTAAATGCATTTTTGTATGTATACAATAGGGCATCTCAATAAAAACAGGCATAATGTGTTGACTCCACCAAAGACAATATTTTGTGTTGTTACCTAACAGTTTTGATGTGAAAGCCTTTATATATCAGTATCAGGTGATATCTGTGTAGGAAATTAAGAGTTAGGCAGTATCGAAATGTTTGATATCTGCTGTAAAGTCGGTATTGAGCACCACTACTGAAAACTTCTGTGTAGTAAGGACAGACACTGATGTAAAACTGGCATCAACTTTACAGTAAGTGATGCAGCTTTAATGTGAGGCAGGTTTAGATTTAGAGACACACACTCGCCCTCAGTGTCACCCTGAAAACTGCTGCTGAAGCTCTGTTTGGATTTACATAAGGAGACAATGAAAAGCACCTGTTGGAAAACTCTGGGTGTGGTTTTGGTTTGGTTTATCTCAAACTGGAAAAAAAAAAAAAAAAACATCTCTGTGCAGATTCTTCACCTACTTCAGGGGCGTGGAGGTGACTGATAACTGCTTAGTGAACATCTATCCAATCGGTGAAGACTTCTACGCTGTCACGGAAACCAACTACATCACCAAAGTGGATCCTGATTCGCTGGAGACTCTGGAGAAGGTGAGAGCTGATTGGCTGATGTCACACACTCACACTCAGATGAATCTTTGGGTTAAAAAACTGTTGTATTGTTTCATTATTGTCTTTATGACTGCATGGAAAAAAGGTGGCTCTCAGTTCTCAGCTCTTCATGTATTAATGTTCTTGTTTTAGATCTGTTTACAGATAAACATAGTGATGTTTATCATTTATTTAAATTGAGAAACTCGACTAAAAAAAAGGCAAATTATGCCATAACAAATAGATATTTGACTTTTGATCTCAAAATTTAGAATTGGTATCTCATAATTTTGACTTTTCTCATGGTTTTTGAGATTTTGTCTCAACTCAACTTCCTCAGGTCTCAAAAACTATATTTTTCATCTCATTGTTTCAGTAACGTTTCTCATAAAATAAACTTTTTCTACTCATGGTATCACTTTAGTTTCACCTTATTTTAACATATTATCTCAATATTTTGATATTTTATCTTACATTATTTTGATTTTTCTTGTCTTATGAGCTGGTTAGATTCCCTTTTTTGATCTCATAATACCCTAGATTCCCAAAAATTCAAATCTTCTCTCATTATTTTAGTTGACTATGCCATGATTTTAACTTTTGCACCTTGTGATTTCAATCTAGTGTCTCATGATTTTGACTAATTATCACAATTTTTGCCTTTTTATCTTGTTATTTTTACTCCTCTACTCCTTCTACTCATAATTATCTCTTTTTTTCAAATAAGTATCTCATGTTTCAAAATATTTTTTCTCGGTATTCAGGCTTTTATCTCATAATCTGGTCTCTCTGTCTGGTAAATTTGTGTTTTTACCTCTCAATTGTGATCTTTAATCTCATAATTTTGACTAAATACCTCATAATGTCAACTTTTTTTGGCAACTCTTCCTTTGTTTTTTCTCTACCTGCATAAAAACTTTCTTCCTGGCGTCCCCCAGGGGTCGGTGCTTGGTCCCCTTCTATTTAATTTATACATCCTCCTCTTTGGCAAAACCCATCTTTTCAGAACTGCTTTTAATATTTGATTGCTTTTAAATGTATTCCATACTTTTTATTATGTTTTAGATTCTGTCATGTTTTTTATGATGCTTTTATCCTCTGTCTTAAATGTCTTGAAAAGCGCTTTATAAATGAAATGTATTATTACTATTATTGTCATTCCAAACCTCATAAACCCTTCTTGTACTTATGTTTCTGTATGTGTGAACCAGGTGGACTTGTGTAAGTACCTCTCGGTGAACGGGGTGACGGCCCACCCCCACACTGACAAAGATGGCTCAGTTTTTAACATCGGGAACTGCTTTGGCAAAAACATGAGTCTGGCTTATAACATCGTGAAAATCCCTCCTGCTGAGGACGGTGAGCTTTGTTCTGAAGTGAAGAGAAACTTTCACTTTTATAGAGAAACATCAGATGAAACTTTTCTGCCTGAAAGTTTAAATGTGAACGTTTCCTCTGTTTGAATCTCAGGTGAGTCAAACCCTCTGGAGAAATCTCAGGTGGTGGTTCAGCTGCCGAGCAGTGAGAGGTTAAAACCCTCCTACGTGCACAGGTGAACACTTTCTCCATCATATATTCTGTTCATTACCTGAAGAGAGTCTTTAAAACATTTCATTTTTAAATAATTTGTTTATCTGTTTGTAGTTTTGGCATGACGAGGAACTACTTTGTGTTTGTGGAGCAGCCGGTGAAGATCAATCTGTTAAAGTTCCTCTCAGCGTGGAGCATCAGAGGAACTTCATACATGGACTGTTTCGAGTCCAACGAGACCATGGGGGTGAGTCAGGAGCAGGAAGGGGGGTGGGAAGCTCATGGTTTCATCAATATGCTTTGGAGAGGGACATTTAGAAGCAAATGTCCAGATACTTTGTCTCCTGTGTTAAAATCTCAGATGTATTAAAGACCAAGAGCTTCACACAAGATCAAACAACCTCAGAGGCTCACAAATTAACCCAAAAGTGACATTAAACAACCAAAAAGATTCAGCTTAAGTCTGAAAACAATAGATGCAAATACTGTACAAGGAGCTCAACCATCTCAAAAAATTAATAGACTTTCATAAAGGAATGAAAAAGTTCAAAAGCAGCAAAAAAGGACAAAGTTACAAAACAAAACTTGGATGAAACAGTAAAGCTAAGAGGTTTGTTTGTATTTGACCCTGCAGAAATGACCCAAAACCAACACAAAATAACAACAGATTACAACAATTACCTCACAGAACGACCATATAAACAAAAACAAGATGTTGAAAGTGGGTTAAAAGTCACCTTAACAAACAACAACAAAACCTCCACAA
Organism: Thalassoma bifasciatum; assembly: GCA_008086565.1. Classification (NCBI taxonomy): domain Eukaryota; kingdom Metazoa; phylum Chordata; class Actinopteri; order Labriformes; family Labridae; genus Thalassoma; species Thalassoma bifasciatum. Next base: position 27,707 of record RPOG01003729.1, on the reverse strand, counting down.
CTGCTTTCAAATTCCTGAAGTCACATCGTGCCAAATTGGATCCAACTTGTGCCAAAAACTGAAGAAAAACACTCTAAATTAGTGCTGTAAAATTCTTCCCAGAATAAGAAAAGAAAAAAAGAATTAAGGCCTCAAATAAGCAGGTCTCCACCAAAAGCAAAGACTAACAAAGTTGTGAAATGAAAAACTAAAGCTGCACAATTTTTCCTGGATAGCCTGTTGATTTGTTCTTCTGTGTGTGTGTGTGTGTGTGTGTGTGTGTGTGTGTGTGTGTGTGTGTGTGTGTGTGTGTTTATAGACCTGGTTTCACTTGGCCACTAAGGATCCTGGGAATTACCTGAGCAGCCACAAGTTCAGAACATCAGCTTTCAACGTCTTTCACCACATCAACACGTACGAGGAGGAGGAGGGATTCATCGTGGTCGACCTCTGCACCTGGAAAGGGTGAGTCTGACCCCGTGTGTGTGTGTGTGTGTGTGTGTGTGTTTGTTTTTAGGAAAATTATTACAGCTTCACCTCCTTCTCTACAGTCATGACTTTGTGTATAACTACCTGTACCTGGCCAACCTGAGGGAGGACTGGGAGGAGGTGAAGAAAGCAGCGATGAGAGCTCCTCAGCCCGAGGTCAGACGGTACGTGCTGCCGCTGGACGTACACAAGGTGAGTACAACACACACGAGCACATTCGCTGATTCTGAATATTTCTCCAGTTAAGACTTTTAGACCATCTTTTCTGTGTTTCCAGGAGGAGCAGGGGAAGAATCTGGTGTCTCTTCCTTACACCACAGCTACAGCCGTTCTCCGCAGTGATGGCACCGTGTGGCTGGAGCCTGAAGTTCTCTTCTCTGGACCCAGACTGGGTAACACACACACACACACACACACACACACACACACACACACACACACACACACACACACACACACACAAACAGAGGTTGTTGTCCAAATTCTGCAAGATCTACAGCATGCTAGAAAAATTAGATGACCTAACGACCCAGGAAAATTTCTTAGTATGCAACAAACCAGTCCATAGACGTAATGTACAGTTGTGCTTAAAGTTTAAATACCCTTGCAGGATTTATGATTTCTTAGCCTTTTCTCAGAGATTATGAATGATAACACAAAAACATTTCTTTCACTCATGGTTAGAGGTTGGGAGAAGACATTTACTGACAAACAACTGTGTTTACTCTTTTTAAATCATAGTGACAACAGAAACTTCCAAAATGACCCTAATCAAAAGTTTACATACCCCAGTTTTTATTCCCCTCTTTAACATCAATAACAGCTTGAAATCTTTTGTGGTCATTGTGGATGAGGGTCTTTATTTTCTCTCATCGATGACCAAAGTACAAAACCTCCTATCAGCACTTTGTTAGGCAAAAATACTTAGTCTGTATTGCATAGACACATAGTAGAGATAATACAATAGTCTAGTAATATAGTCCAAAAACAGTGTATTGGGTATTGGGTATACTTAAAAAATAGCATTCTGTAAGAAAACAAGAAGTTTTTTTTTAGTTTTCTCAAGAAAGTGAATTTTCAGATAGGAGGTTTTGCACTTCGGCCATCGATATGATAAAACTATCAAAAAGCCTCCAGTTCCTGTAAATTCTTGGGCTGTCTTACATGAACTGCAGGGCTCAATTATATTTAGATCAAGAGCCTGAGATGGCCACTTCAGAACCTTCGCTTTATTCTGCTGCAGGTCCACTTGGCCTTGTGTTTTGGATCATTGTCATGTGTGAACGTCCAAGTACGTCTCATGTGCAGCTTCTGGGCTGATGAGTGTAAATTTTCCTCCAGTATTTTCTGATAACATGCTGCATTCATCCTTCATTCATCAGTTTGGACCAAGTTTCCTGAGCCTTTGTAGCTAACACATCCCCAAAACATCAGTGATCCACCTCCGTGTTTCACAGTAGGAATGGTGGACCTTTCATCATAGGCCTTGTTGACTCCTCTCCAAATGGAACAATGTTTATGGTTATGGACAAAAAGTTCACTTTTGGTCTCATGAATGACTTTGTTACAGAAGTTTTGAGGCTTGAGTCCGTGCTGTTTGGTAAATTGTAAGCAAGATAATTAGTGACATTTGCACAGAAATGGCTTTTTCTGTCAACCATGCAGCCCATTTTTCTTCAAGTGCCTCCTTATTGTGCATCTTGAAGCAGCCAGACCACATTTTTTCAGAGAGTCCTGCATTCCAGCTGAGATTATTTGTGGGGGGTTTTTTTGCATCCCAAACAATTTTCCTGGCAGTTGGAGCTGAATTTTTTTATGAATAATGAAAAATCCCTCAGTTCCTTGGATATGTTTTTATATCCGTTTCTGTTGTATACAGTTGGATTAACTTTTCTTGCAGATCTTTTGACATTGTTTTGCTTTCCCCATGACTATGAATCACAAATGTTAGTGCAGCACTGGATTAAAGATGCACGTGTCTGTCAGGAGCTCAGAAAATGACAAATTTTTTATACACACACACTGATTACAAGCAAATAGATCACAGGTGAGGATGTTTACCTTTCGTAGACATTCAAACCCAGACAGTGACACACATGTGCAGAGGCCCAAAGATGATGATTGAGCACGTTTATTCCCATAAAGGTTGACATTTTATTCTTTAAGAAAATCCTCTAAACTTAGTGTAAACTTCATTTCTCTGCACTATCTCTGTTTCTTTCACCTTCAGCCTTTGAGTTTCCTCAGATTAACTACTCCCAGTGCAGCGGAGAGAAATACTCCTTCACCTACGGCCTGGGACTGAACCACTTCATACCTGATCGGGTGAGCGAGCGTCAGTCAGGAAACACAGACAGTTTCCTTTAAGATCCAGGAGTGTTTCTGACTCTGACGTCTCTGCTGTTAATGATCCTGTAGATAATGAAGCTGAACGTTCAGACCAAAGAGACCTGGGTGTGGCAGGAGGAGGATTGTTTCCCTTCAGAGCCGCTGTTTGTGCCCAGACCTGGAGCCACCAAGGAGGACGACGGTAAAGCTCACAGAACAAAACCACAAACATAAATGTTTAAGTTAAAACCAGAGGTGGAAAAAAGTACATACTTTCTGTACTTAAGTAGAAGTACAAATACTTGTGTAAAAAAAAAGCTGAGAAAAGTAAAAATGCAAATTCATCTACTTTACCTGAGTAAAAGTGAAAAAAGTAGGAAGGAGTAGAAAGTACAGATATTTGTGTTCAAATGTAGGGAGTGAAAGCAAGAAGTTATCAAAAATATGAAGACTTAAGTTGGGTACAGATACCTGAAAAATCTACTTCAGTAAAGGAACAAAGTATTTGTACTTAAGTACTTTCCACCTCTGCTTAAAACCATTGACTGTATATAGAATGGACAGCGTGCTTCTGCCTGTTACCGTTTTACGTTTTTGAAGCCAAAAAACCCGTTTCTCTAGCCGCCATTGTGCAGCCAGAGTCTGCGCAGTAGAGAATTTCCGGTGGAGCCAAGTAAATAAGAGAAATAAAAATATTTTTTTCTTCTTCTTCAGAAGGTTTAGTCTCCTTTTGGCTCTTTCCCGAAGTTTCTTATATCCCCGATTAAAACTACTCATGAACGGCAGCTGTCAAGTATCGTAAAACGAAACTTATATAGCAGTTTTTAACGTCCAATAACTAATGAGAAACCAACTTCTCAGAAAAAAAAAAACACCCCAACACCATGCAGCCAGATGACATCATCATACTACCTTAGAGTAAGGATGAGAGAAACGTTTCTACCAGGTATTGTAATTTTTTAAAGTTTTCCCGGCTCATATCTGGAATACATGGGGAGGTGGGGCTTATGACCTATACTGCAGCCAGACACCAGGGGGCGGGGCTTATGACCTATACTGCAGCCAGACACCAGGGGGCGGGGCATCTGCTGGAGGCTTCAGTTTGAGCCGAACGTCGTTACGTCCACTCATTATACAGTCTATGGTTAAAACTAACAGAAATGACACATCCGGTACAAGACGGTCAGTGAATGATACTCTGTAAAAATTAGAGACCTTATAAACAAACCTTTTCTTTCACATTTAGATGGTGAGACTTGAGGAAACTTTGACTTTGACTGTAAAATAATGTTAAAATCATCCACAATGAAAACAAATTAACCCTCTGATGCATGAATTATGAATTCAGTACCAGGATTTTTCCCTTGAGTGTTTTTATTTGTCTTAAGGCATGAAAAAAAAAATTCCCATTTTCTTTTCCAAATATTTTTAACTGCAACATGAAACAGTGTGAACTTAATGTAAATGTGATTTTTTGTTTGTTTGGCTTCTTTTCTTTTCTTCTTTGGTAATTTTAACTCTCTTTCATCCATTTTAACACTGAATAATCCATAGTTTATAAGCTTTTTCACCCTCAAATGTTTGTCTATAATATTTTTAAAAATATATACATGTCTGGAAAACAAATTATGAACATTTTTCAGGCCCTAATAAAAATACAAATATCCTGACACAGGCTAATATGAATTTCCACCAGATGAACCATGTAATTTAGGAGTAAATAACTTTTAAACATGTGTCTACTGTAGTGACCTCTATGCACCACAGGGTTAATACCCATTAATCTAAAAAAGAACTGCTGTAATATAAAAAAATGTTTTACTACCTTAAATTTCATGGCATTATTTGGGCAAAACTGCAGTCAGTGGGGGTGTGCATATTGAAATTTACAGAATAAATTATGCAACACAAACTTTAACTTTTACAGGAGCAGGATGTTGAAAAATATGGTAAAACCATCAACACCACTAAATCGCTACTTACCTCTTCTCATTATTATGTGTCTGACTTAATTTCAAGGCCTTAAATTCTACTCAATATTTGAAGTGTAAAAATGTTTCACTAATTAAATTGAGTAAAAGGTGGCGACACTTTTTAGGGTGTAACTGAAACGAAGTACCAAGCACATTATGGTCATGCTATTTAGGCAGAAAATAGCTGTTGATTTAACCAGTTTAAATGTAAATAATGACTTTTTTGAACTGTAAAATTGGCAGGTTGTTCTGTAAATTCCTGGTAACCACAGCTGCCAGTGTTTTCCTATTTTTGTAAAAACAATGGGATTTTTTTTTTCTTTTTTTACAGTGTATTGTGTGTTTCAGGTGTGCTGCTGAGTATCGTGGTGAAGCCCGGTGCAGACAGACCGGGCTCCCTGCTGGTGCTGGATGCCAAAAGGCTGACGGAGGTGGCCCGGGCGGAGGTGGACACCATCATCCCCGTGACCCTGCATGGCCTTTACAAACCATGAACCTCCACCTTCACCGCTTCATCAAACAGACTCCAAATGTTACATCATGACACTTCACAGTCACTTCTCGCTAAGATGAGAAAGAATTGTTGGTGCCACGAAGTAAAATCAATGTTTACAAGATTTTCTTAACAAGCTGCATGATTTTCTTTTACCCTGCTGATCTGCATGTGGAGGATTTTGTTCCTCATGACGCCACAGAGGACGTTTTTTTTTTATCTCCTGTGTTTTACTAATTTACAACGAGCAGAATTCAACATTTTTGTTTTTCTCTTTGTTTGCATGTGTTCAAATGATCGAAGAACAAAGTCTGAGAAATCAGTTTGATTTTTTTTTAAAAAGATGAACATTTTCTTGTAAATTTCTCAGTGTGAAGCTAATTTTTTTTTATAAGGCATTAAAGGTGCAGTGTGTAGAAGATGGAATTTTAGTGACACCTAAAGATCAGATTTTAGAGAGAGCCAATCCTTCACTAAAACATCACATCACTAAGCGACAAAGTTTTTGATGAAAAATGCTATGGATTGACGCTCGTGTGTATGGAGGCCCATTTCTGCTAGTTGAATTTTTTTTTGCCCTCATAAAGTCAAAATTTAACCAAAAAAAAATCCAAATTTGAGGGAAAAAGTCAATATCTTAAGATACAAATTCCAAATTTGAGGGAAAAAAGTCAATATTTTAAGAAAAAACATTGAAATTTGAGGGGAAAAAGTCAATATCTAAAGATAAACATTTCAAATTTGAGGGAAAAAAGTCAAAATCTTTATCTAAAAATTCCAAATTAGAGGGAAAAAAGTCAATATCTTAAGATAAAAATTCCAAATGTGAGGGGAAAAAAAGTCAATATCTACAGATAAAAATTCCAAATGTGATGAAAAAAAGTCAATATCTTAAGATAAAAATTCCAAATGTGATGAAAAAAAGTCAATATCTAAAGATAAAAATTCCAAATGTGATGAAAAAAAGTCAATATCTTAAGATAAAAATTCCAAATGTGAGGGGAAAAAAAGTCAATATCTAAAGATAAAAATTCCAAATTTGAGGGGAAAAAGTCAATATCTTAAGATAAAAATTCCAAATGTGAGGGGAAAAAAAGTCAATATCTAAAGATAAAAATTCCAAATGTGATGAAAAAAAGTCAATATCTTAAGATAAAAATTCCAAATGTGAGGGGAAAAAAAGTCAATATCTTAAGATAAAAATTCCAAATTTGAGGGAAAAAAGTCAATATCTTAAGATAAAAATTCCAAATGTGATGAAAAAAAGTCAATATCTTAAGATAAAAATTCCAAATGTGATGAAAAAAAGTCAATATCTTAAGATAAAAATTCCAAATGTGAGGGGAAAAAAAGTCAATATCTTATGATAAAAATTCCAAATTTGAGGGAAAAAAGTCAATATCTTGAGATAAAAATTAAAAATTTGAGGGGAAAAAGTCAATATCTTATGATAAAAATTTCAAATGTGAGAGAAAACAGTCAAAATCTTTATCTAAAAATTCCAAACTCGAGGGAAAAAAGACAATATTTTAAGATAAAAAGTCAATATATTGAGATTAAGTGGAAACATTGGCAGAGTTGATTGAGTCAAATTTGTTTAGATTAAAAGGGAAATAATGAGATAAAAAGTCTAAATATTTAGACAAAGTCAAAATTCTGAGTTAAGAAGCTGACATTATGAGATTTAAAGAGTCAGTTTATTGAGATAAAGTGGAAAAATTTAAGATGATAAAGTGCAAACTATGACATAAAAAGTCAAACTTTTGAGAAAAAGAGTCAAAATTATAGATACAAAGTCTAAATAATGAGATAAAAAGTCAAAATATCGGGGGGAAAAAAAGCCAAAATTCTGAGGTAAGAAGATGAAATTATGAGGGGAAAAGCATCAAAATTTTAAGAGAACAAGGTCAGATTTTAACATAAGAAAGTCAAAATCACACGACAAAATTTCAATTTGAAGAGGTGATATGTTGAGCTAAAGTCAGAGCTTGAGGAAAAAAGTTAAAATTTTGAGATATAAAGTGAAAATATTGAGATGAAAAGGTTGCAATGAAAAGATTAAGTGGAAATTATGAGATTAAGTCAAAACTATAAGAAAAAACAAAGTTAAAATCTTGAGATAAAAGTCAAAATTGCAGAAAAAAAGTCAAATTTTGAGATTAAGACCCAAATAATTCAATCCAAAATTTTTACTTTTTATCTCAATAGTTCAATTCATCATGGGCATGTTTTTGATTCTCCACCATTTGATACTCTCAAAATAATATTTCGTGCAAAACAATAAGACACACTCTCTCTTCTTCTTCTTCTTTCTCTTCTTTTTCTTCAACAACAACCACTCTCTACCTCCTCTACTGTAAAAACAACGACGGCTCTTTCTCCTTTTTTCCTCCTCTTTTTTTTAACTTCAGGAGCAGCAGTAAGGCTCATATTGAAAATTGAGTTTTGCTCTTTCTGTTCCTAAAATCTGACGTAAACAATCATGGTGGTTTGTTATATCTGCCTCCAGCTTTTTCCTAATTTAATGACAAGAAAAGAAAAGAACAGAAAATGGCCAAATGCTGCAAACTTCCACACACTGCACCTTTGAATTTGTTTTAAATGTTACTGTAAGAGCTGCATGAAACAGCCTGTCAGGCCTCATAATCTGCTGTGGTTCAGGAATAAAAACACTTTAAAGCACTTTTCTGGTGTGTTTCTCTCCTGCATTGTTCCCTAAAGTCCTGATCCTATATGTTCAAAGTTCAGAGAAAGAGCCAGGATAAGTTTGAAGGATGACTCATAAAACAGAGTCAGTGATCACCGGTTAGACATTCAGGTTTGTCCTCTGAGAGTCTGACAAACTTATTCTGTCACAAAACTGTGCCTGATATTTTCTAAATCTTAATTATTTTTGCTAAAGAGGAGGATGAGTTCCCTGAAACATGTGAATCCTGGAGTGAAGGAGATCAGAGCGACTTCACAGAGCGAAGGGATGAGTCTGGAAATCAAACAGGTGAGAGACTTTACCAGAACATTTTCAGCATGATTGAAAAAGCATCTGCAGATATATGCTTTCAGTAACATAAAATAAACTCAGTTTTTACTAAATATGTAAATTTCAACTTTTTATCTAAATATTTCAACCTTGTGACTCAATTATTCAACATTTTTTCCCCAAAATTTTGAGTCTGCTTCCTCATAATTTTTACAATTTATCTCAAAATTTTGAGTTTTACCTCAAAAATCAACAACTCAATATCTCAACTTTTTACCTCAGGATTTAAATGTTTTATCTCAAAATTTGAACAATTTTTCCTCATAATTTTAACAATTTAGCTCAAAATTTTGACCTTAAACCTTAAAAATTTGAACTTTTTAACTTAATATTTCCCCTTTCTTTTATCAGAATTCCAGTTTTATTGGAAGTTAACTCAAATTTTTGACTTTTGTCCCCGAACTTCAACTTTTTATCTTAGTACTTCAACCTTTTAATCTTGAAATTTTTACTATAATGCAAAATTTGACTTTTTATGGACAATTTCTGCCTTTTATCACATAAACTTGACTTCTTATCTCAAATTTTTGACAATTTTCCCCAAAATTTTGACTCTTTATCCCAAAAAATTTGGGTTTTCTATGATGAAACTGATCTCTAAGTCTGCAAAAGTCTGAAAATCATCTATTAAAGCTCTTTTCCTCTGCCAGAGTGATTCTTAAAGTTTATTCTTTACATTTGGAAAATGACAGACTAAAGAAACTGATATAATTTAAAAGTTTGGACACTAATATTCTTAACTTTTCATTTATATTTGAGAGAATTACCTCATGTGCAGTTAAAAAATCAAGTTTGTATTGTTTCACAGGTGTTGTTTAATTCTTTTTAATGAAATAAGATTGGAACATTGAAGGTGTTTGCTGCCAGTTATGAATAGAATCGGTGTCGGCAAAAATCAGTATCTGCAGGTCAGGCTTTTCAAAGATCAGTGATCGCTGATTGGCCAGAAAATTGTGATAGGTGCAGCCCTAATTTATACATTTATGTAATTAAAATTTGTTGTTTTTGTATGTATTCCCTTGTGCTCAGCAGGTGGCGGTGAAATCCTTCAAAGAGGTGATTGATGTGAGCTCAGGTGATTTCCACAAAGCAGGAATGAAACCTGTGACATTTGTGCGACAGGTCAGTTCAACCCCACAGACTCTTCAGTCCTGTTTTTATAAACACAAAAACAAACGAGCCGCTGTAGTCGTGTTTTTAAACCTGTCCTCTTCTCTCAGGTTCAGGCGGTGAGTTTGTTCCCTCAGCTCCTGGAAAACAAAGATTTTCCTCTGGATGTCAAACACAGAGCTCAGAGGTTCCTGGAAGTCTGCGATGGAGAGAGTTTGGGTGAGAGGACAAATAATTTAATACCCAAAAATATCCAAAGATTAAAAAAGTAGCTTCATAACCCAAACATTTATTCAAAAAACTCTTTTTCTGATTGAAGGGAAACTTTACCGTAATAGAAACATGAATATTATAGAGAAACCCAATTCCACCAGCAAGAAAAATAAACATGATAAAACTGTTTTATTACGATTTTTTTCTTTTTTGCCCCATGTCAAGTCAATTTTGAGATAAAAATATTTAATGAGAAAAAATTCCAAAATTCAGGAAAAAAAAGTCAAAATTTCAACTTTTTATCTGAATATCTCAACCTTGTATCTCAATCATTCGACAGTTTTTCCTTAAACTTTGAGTTTGTTTCCTCATAATTTTTACAATTTATATCACTTCAATTTCACATCTCAATATCTCAGACTTTTATCTCAGGATTTAAATGTTTTATCCCAAAATTTGGACTTTTTTTCTCTCATAATTTTGACAATTTATCTCAAAATTTTAACTTTAGATCCCCAAAATTTGAGATTTATCTTAAAAATTCAAATTTTTAACTTAATATTACTACCCTCTTTTCCCAGAATTACAGTTTTATTGGAAATTAATTTAAATTTATGACTTTCTAACTCAGAATTATTCTTTTTAATATGAAAATTTGACTTTTGTCCCCAAAATTCAGTTTATTATCTTAATACTTCAACCCTTCACTATTGAAATTTGTTCTTTTGACAGCAAAATTCCACTTGTTATCTCAATCTTTCTGTTTTTTTTATCACATAACTTCTTATCTCATATTTTTGACTCTTTTATAGCAAAATTTAGACTTTTATCCCCAAATTTTTGTCTTTCTATCTATAAATTTCAACTCTTGATCTCATACCTTTGACTTTTTATATTTGAATTTTGACGTAATGTGGGCTAATGAAAAATTTCAACACCATTCATGACCACATCAAAAAGAGGGGAACTTCTGTAGTTCTGCAGTTCGTCTTTAAAGTGCATTTCCAAGTCAGCATTTTCTGTCTAAGAGTGCAGTCAGAGCATGTTTTCCTGCTACATCTTGACAGGTTGGTGCATCAGAATAATGAATGTAGCTCAGTGCAGTTTTGCTTTATTATAAATATTAATTTTAGCACTAAAAAGGAGGACATAGGGGAATAGGGAAAAGAGTGCGTGTGGCTTTTTTTCTTCACCCCTGCCTTCAAAAGTCTGATAACACAACCACTGATTACAAATCTCCTGACAAGTCAACAGGTTCCTACACAGCTTCTGCTGGTATTTGGCACATCAGAAAAAACATCTCTGAGTTTATAAGAAGAAGAGATTCAGGAGTTCCTTCAAACCCTGAAGACGTCTTCATCTCCTCAGGAGCTCAGGTCGCTTTAAAGGTGAGGATGTTAAGGTTCAGGTACGGCAGCCCTGGATGGTCATGTGTGGTGAAGTGTTTTTATCTTGTGTGTTCAGGTGATTGTGAGGCTGATTTCTGGTGCTGAAAGTGAGACTCGGACAGGTGTGCTCACCCCGATCCCCTGTCCTCACACCCTGCCCTCGCTCCTGGACGAGGGTGGAGTGACCCTGGAGCCGTATCAGCCGATGGAGGAGCGAGGCTGGGCCGTCGACCTGCAGCAGCTGCACCGAGCTTTGGAGGCCTCTAGAGGGCGCTGCAGAGTCAGAGCCATTTACATCAGCAACCCTGGGAACCCCACAGGTAAACACATGCAGAATAATCACCCACACTTGTTTTTATCACGTTTTATTTATTATTGTTTGCTCCTTTAGGTCATGTACAGGACAGGAAGTCAATGCAGGAAGTGATTGAGTTTGCAGCAGCTGAGAATCTCCTTCTACTGGTCGATGAGGTGAGCTGAGGCTTGAATTCATCCAGAATCATCTCAGCTATGGAAGCCCAGGACTGCCAGGGAAATAATGATCCAGTTAAAGTTCAAAATTCACCGATTTAAAAAGAATTTAAGTTAATCCAACTGTATAAAAAGATACCCAAGGAACTGAGGATGCCAATAAGCTGTGTTCAAACTCTAATTAAGAAGTGGAAAATGAGGCATTCTGTTGAAACCAAACCACAGATAGACCAACAAAAATTCCAGCTACAACTGCCAGGAAAATTGTTAGGGATGCAAAGAAAAACCAACAAATAACTTCAGCCAAAATACACATACAATAACTCTCTGAAAAAGATTTTCAAGATGCACATTAACCATAGAGAGAGATATAGATAAAAGATTGGCCAAGTCGACCGCTATTATTTAAAACTGGAGAAGGGGTGGAAATTAATACGTTTTTCTTCCTTCCACTCCTTTTTGAAAATATAAAAGAAGGTAATCAAGTGATTTAAAGTTTGTTTTGTTTGGTCTTGTTTTGTTTCGCGTAATTGCAAAGATTTTTTTTTCTTTCTTTTTTTTATTAATTTTTTTGTTGCTTCTTCATCTCCTTCTGATTCAACACGAAATTGTTAAGTTTCTCTGTTTTAACTGTTTGCTTTGTGTAATTCTTTTACATTTTTCAAAATAAACATTTTCATTCATTTATTCAGTCATTAAGGAGGCACTTGTGGAAAAATGGGCTGTATGGAAAAAAGCCATTTCTACACATATGCCACAATGTGTCCCACTTAAAATACGCCAAACAGCTCTAACCATGAGTGAAAGAAAGGTTTTTGTTTCATCATTCATATTCTCTGAGAAATGGGCCAGGAAATCATAAATTCTGCAAGGGTATATAAACTCTTGAACATAAATGTATCTGGCCCTTTGGCTCATAAATACATGGAAGACTGTCGTCCTGGGAGTCATAAAACACATTTAAGTGCCAGCTTGGGAGGAAATTACACTCATTTTCTCTCCCAAGAGCCAAAAAACGCACCATAGTCACCTCTCAGGAGCCAAACTTTTGCTAAAATGCCTTCTTGGGAGCCAGAACGAGTGCTGAAGTGCCTTTATGGTTGGTAAACAACACTAATCTGCCGCTTTGCCTGCTTAAAACATGATAAACAGCTTTTCTGAGAGCTAAAATGTGCTCTTTGGTGCTCTTTGGTGCCAAAATAAATAAAAACAGCAGATAGCTGCTTCAATTTTAAATTAAGACTCCCCTTTTGCACAATGAATTTCAGCTTCTTCCCTTCATAGTCCCAAGGTTCAAGACAAAAAGACATAGAAGCAGCTTTGTTCCAGCTGCTAACACTAAATTGAACAAGCTGTTATGATGGTTGCACATTCTATTTTTTTGGCATTATTTATTTATCTGGTCCAGTGGCTTTGATAGTGATTTTGTTTTAGCTTTTGCTTTTATCTTGGTCTTACTTATACTTTTGAGTTTTTTCCTATGGTCACTTTTATTTGTTTTTATTCATTTATTTCCATAAAGGTATCTTTTTACGACAGAGTATTGGGGCCACATTAAGATTTTTTTTCTACTTTATATTCAACTACAAGATTAAAGTCGAAAATAATGACATAATTTACTACGAGAATGAAGTCTGTAGACTACCGGAAAACTGGATGTACTCAGTGAGCAGAACATTTTAATAAACGTTTAATCTTACCTGCTAACTGCAGCACTCTCATCCTCGTTTCATTCTTCTTTTTTCTTCTTCTGATTTGATCGTTTCCCTACCTACTTCCGATATGATTTTACTTCGACTTTAATCTCATAGTAAAATAATTAATTTCGACTTTAATGTTGTAGTAAAATATGAAGCAAAAAAATAACAATTCTTAATGTGGCCCCAATACTCTGTGGTAATCTTTTAAGTAATATCTTCTTTCATTTTATTTGTAGATGGTGGAACCAGAGTAGTTTTCAGTGTTTTAGTGCGTCAATCATGGCTGTTTTGAATGGTTTTGTGCACTGATTGTTTTGTTTTGTGACTAAATGTCATCATCATATTGCTAAAAAATAAATCTACATACGATTACAAATAAAGTAACTTTAACCTTGACCTTAAAAGTGCCCCCTTGGAGCAAAACCATGTGCTTAAAGCCTGTTTTTGGGAGCCAAAATGTACTGTATATGCATTTTTTGATTATTATCGGTTAAATATCCTGATGATTTGCATACAAAAGTGCGATATACTTGCATTGTAAAATGTTTCTGAACATGCCAAAACATTATGCTTTAATTCAGAAAATGTATTGTTGCAACATTTTTCTTAAAGTTAACATATTCTGTTCATCCTTGCTTTCTTTGTGCTGCCATGTTTAACAAACATTTCTTGTCCTTTATCTACAACTTTATGTTTCTTGGACTCCAGGTGTACCAGGACAGCGTGTTTGGAGAAGAAAGAGAGTTTATTTCATATAAGAAAGTTCTGTTTGAGATGGGAAGAGAGTTTTCAGAGAGAGTGGAGCTCATTTCTTTCCACTCTCTGTCCGGCGCTCGTTTGGGAGAGTGAGTCCTGAACCTTTAAGTGTAAACTCAATTTTCTGATCTGATGACGTCCTTGTATGATGTAATGTGAGGTGGAGTGGTGTGTTAACTTACCTGTGTCACAGGTGTGGTCTGAGGACAGGATACATGGAGATCATCAACATGGACCCAGGAGTCAAACATTATGTCAACATTCTCCTGACGACTGACATCTGCCCCCCAGTCACAGGTCAGCTCGCTCTGCAGCTCATGGTCGACCCCCCAACACCTGGAGAGCCTTCTTATGACGCATACACACAGGTGACATAATTACACACAGGTGACACACACACAGACACACACACACACACACACACACACACACACAGAGTCATTTCGTACCAGGTTAACTGTGTTTTGTCTGTTTTTTTTTATATATATAAGGAGATCCTCCTCACTCACACCACCTTGTCCCATAATGCTCAGCGAGCTCAGAAGTTTCTGGATGATTTACCTGGAATGAGCTGTCACCAAGCGATGGGGGGAATCTACCTTTACCCCCGCCTGCATTTACCAGCTGAGATGATGGTGCAGGCAGAGGTGGGAACAAGCACAAAAACCAACATACACACATGTATGAGACACATGTATAAGAGCAGAAAAAGACTCTGAGCTGACGCTTTGATCCATTTCCAGAAGTCACAGGTGGACGCAGACGTTCTGTACTGTCAGAAGTTACTGACAGAAGAAGGTGTGTTAGTTGGAGCTGGGAGTCAGAACGGAAAACAGGCTGACAAACAACATCTGAGGTCAGTTTGACACATCAGTGTAGAAGAATGTAAAGTGTATAAAAGGCAAAACATATTTAATAGTTGCACTTTAGGTAAGGTGACTTTGTCTTTGGTGGTAAAATTATGTCCAGGGGGATTTTATAAATTTCCCCAAATAGCTGTGTTTTTCTCATCTTGTTCTACAGACCATTAATATTTATAATAAAGCAAAGCTGCAGTGGGCTACTGACATTATTCTGACACATAAACATGCACTAAACGTGCTCTGACTGCTTGTATGGCACTTTCAGACAGAACATGCTGAAGTGGAAATGCACTTTTACAGACAAACTGCAGATATTAGATTAGAACCATTATTTTTGTTGCGGTAATGACGAATGTTGGGCATTTTTTGGCCCTTAGTGAGTCAAAAATGTAGATAAAAGTCAAAATTTTGAAATAAGAAATGAATATTTTGAGATATCAAAGTCAAATTCTGGGATAAAAGATACAATTTGATCTAAAACCACAAAATGTTTGGCTAGAAAGTCAAAGTTATGAGACAAAAAGCTAAATTTTGAAACAAGAAGTCAGAACTTTGTGAATAAAGGTCAAAAATTTTAGGAAAAAAGTCAAAATTTTGAGCTCAAAAGTCAAACTTCTGAGGAAAGTCAAAGTTTTAGATAAGATATACATATCATATAGAGATAATGAATTTTGAGATTTAAAAAAAAAGTATTTTAACAAACAATGTCAAAAAATTTGAGACAAAAAAAAATCAAAGTTATAAGATTAAACGTCAAAAGTTTGGGATAAATAGTTTGACTTTTTTTTTTTTAAGTTTAAATTTGACTGTCTTCATCAAAACTTTGACTTAATATGTCTACAAATAATGAAGGGTGGGCTCTATTTGAGGTTTTTAGAATATGGTCACTTCAGGATATAAAAACTATGGAACGCCCCCTTGTGGAGAAATGTATAGCAGTTGTTCAGGCCTTTTGTAGTCTACATGTATTTCTTAATTCTCATATTAAGTCTGTTTTGAGTAAATTCTGTCATTGGTACACCATCCCAGCTGTTTAGATGAATCATTTCGGTCACATAATTTTATTGTTTCTTGACACATTTCCATTAAGAGTTGTTATTGTTTGCCAGCTGGTTCAGTAAGAAGTGAATGTTTGTTGTTCTTCTATCTCAGGTTGTGTTTCCTCGTCCCTCCTGAAACACTGGAGGAGGTTCTGGCTCGACTTCGCTCTTTTCACCTTCGCCTCATGGACACGCACAAAGATTGAGACGCCGTGAAGCCAACAGAGAGTTTCTGACAGACTTACCATAAAGGAAAAATCATAATAGATCAAGTATCAGTTTGTTCAAATGGATGTAATTGTTTTCCTTCACATATTAAACTCTATTAAGCAAAGTGCTCACAAAAAATAATAATTCAAGAATATAATTTATTGCTGAACCTTGTAATGCTTCCTAAAACTGTTTCACATACTCTTATAGTTATAAGATTGCAGATGTCTATGGATTTTGCATGAATTATACAAGAGAATGTGCAATAAAACTAAAAATGACATCAAATATGTGTCAGCTGTTAATTTTTTAAACAAACTAAGAAACCCAGAACATCAGGAGCTGTTGTGTGTAGAATAACAAAAACTAAAAGTAGAGTAGTTTTGCTCAGTAAGATTCTTACACTGCTGATTGATGCTGTTTTAATATAAGAAATAATATCTAATTTGAGCCAAATACACACCAAAAAGAAGAAAAGCAAAGCAACAAATTCACCTCTTACAAAGGTTTTAATTCAAAATCAAAAGTAGCACCTCAACATTTGGAAAATCATCCTCCTAAAGTGATTAAAAACAACACACATGGTTTGGCAATTTCAAATATATTTACAGTATTTTAACAGTCTTTTATACAAATAAGTAAAAATACACAACGAAAGTTAAATTACATTTTAAATCAGGGGACGTGGTTTCCTTCAACAGCAGGATTTATAATCACAGGAAACACACAGTGCTTCATGTTAAGGCTCCTGTGAGTCACAAAGATCAGTTTTTATCTGAGTTAAGGCGTCAAATTCAAATATTTAAACATCCAAAACAGTAATCTATGCTTTAATCATATGATCTCAGTTTTATTTTTGTTTGTTATCATGTTGCTTATCATGTCTTGTAACAAACAAAACATGATGTTCAATCACATTCAACAGTTTCCATGTTTTCCAAGATCAAATATACAGGTACAATCACCTCTGTTCACCTGTAGAAGTTTCTGTGTCGCGTACAAACAAACTCGCAGTATTTTGAGTGTTGAAACCTTCATGTTTCAGTCTCTACAGGTTAAACTCTTCCGGCAGCTGAAACAGTCAGCAGTTTGATTAGTGCAGAGTTAGTGAGGATCCTCTAAATACGCAGAAGAGCTGAGCGAAGTTTCTCTGTAGAAATCTGATACTGCTGCTGTTTGATAATGTCCAGACAGTCACCCAGGACCTACAGACAGAAACAGAATGCTAAAGAATGAGAATATGCAAATTGATGCTTGTTTTCTTCCTGCTAATTCTCCTAACTCCCTAAATCAAAGTCTGATCATAAAGAAAGTAAATAAAACGTCGCTGATTTACCTTCCTGGTGTTTTGCGGCAGAATGACCCCGTCGTCCCAGAGTCTGCCAGAGGAGAAGAAAGCAGAACTCTCCTCCTCTAATCTCTCGTTTAACTCCTCCTCCTTTTTCTTCAGCTCCTCCTCTGACTCCTCAGTGTCAGCGAGGAGCAGGGAGCCGCAGTGACCAGGAGCCGTCATCGACACTTTGGCGTTTGGCCACAAGAAGAGGAAGTTAGGGTCAAAGGACCGCCCACACTGAGAGGAAAATACAGAGAATACTGTTGAATGAATGAATGAATGAAATTTATTACGGGTCACAATTGAAACTAGGTTCACAAACTCATAGTTAAATTTCCTCATCTTTAAGGTAACTGAAAGGGTGTAAGATTAAGCTAAGGCCTGTTTAAAACCTTTAATCTTATAAAAACAAACAAAAACAAAGCAAAACAAAAGAAGTAAGTGCATAGTGGACAAAAAATGATGCATTTTTGTTATTCTTAACGATTGTTGGCAATAAGTGCATCATAACATAATCATGTAAATTTTCACTGTCAAAAGTGTATTTCAAAACCACTAATTCTTGTACAGATATTTTTAGCTTTAACCATGTACTAGTGCTGCTTTTCCAAAATGAAAAAAAAAAAAAAAAAAAACCATAACAATGTACTAGAGGGTTTTTATTTCTCCATTAAGAGCAACAACTTCTGGATGCTACATCTTAATTGTTTGTTTTTTGCTTTGTCCATTGTTTGTTTAGTGCTGTATTCAACCAAGTCTGTAAATTTAAGTATATTCAGTTGTAAAAATAGAGGACAAGTTGAGTCAGGATATTATATTATAACTTATAAAACCTTTTTTGTTACAGAAAAACAGAGTGTCTATCGTGCATGAGTGGTTTTGTTCAGACATAATGTATTTGAGATTTGAGATTTCCTGTTAAGTTAATTGTCACTTATCACACCTAAAAAGGTATTTTTACAAACCATTTCAATTTCAAAATCATTTTTTCTAATTTTATGGCCAAAGTCTGATGCCCTGTTTCTTAAAATCATGTATTTTGTTTTACCAAGGTGAAGTGAAAATTTATTGGCATCAAACTATTTTTAGTGTCTGAAGTTTTTTTCCACTGTATCCAGAAGTTGCTTTAGATGATTCCTGCTACAGAAGATTGTTGTGACATCATCAGCAAATAAAATTCACTTAAGTACAATATGAACAACAATGGTCCAAGGACTGAACTCTGCAGCACCCCACAAGTAACTTTCATCCATTACATTGGTCAAATTCTGTCAACTTTTGAAAATTCTTTACTGTGAGTGAAATGCAGGAATGTTTTTTGAGTCTCTCACCATAGCGTAGCTGTCGGCGCCGTGGCATCCACCAATCACCACGGTGATTTTAGGAACAGAGGCACATGCCACTGCTGACATCATCGAACCCTGAGCCTTCAGGCGATTCGTGTTAATTTCTGCCTAAAAGAGATAAGTAAAGAAAACTTAAATAAACAAATAAAACCCTTGAACATTGCACCTGTCAGGAATCAAAGATAAGACTGTGTGATAGTTTTTACCTTTGCTGTGGAGAGAGTCAGAGCCGCTGAAGGCGCCGTGTTCTGGAGGAAGAGGAGCGGTACGTCTCTCTGGTCACACAACTGCACAAAATGACTGCCCTTCAGAGCCGCTTGGTTTGACATCTCTCCGTTATTGGCTACGATTCCAACCAGGTGACTAAAGCGAGAAATGAAACACACATTAAACAGATAAATTCTCAGAAAGCATGCTAGAATATACAGCCTGGCCACAAAAAAAGTCACCACCAATAGAAAATTAGGTCACAAACTCTAATATTTTGATTGGCTTTGATTACAACACACATTTGCTGTTGTATTTTTTCAATAAGCTTCTGCAATGTCACATGATTTATTTCCATCCAGTGTTGCATTAATTTATCACCAAGATCTTGTTTTGATGATGGGAGAGTCTGACCGCTGCACAAAGTTTCTCCAGAAAAAACCCAAAGATTCTCAATGGGGTCAAGGTTTGGACAACCCATGTGTGAAAAAGACATCTCATGCTCCCTGAACCACTCTTTCACAATTTCAGCCCCATAAAACCCGACATTGTAATCTTGGAATATGCCCGTGACATTAAGGAAGAAAAAAGCCACCGATGGAAAAACCTGGTCATTCAGTATATTCAGAGTCAGCTGATCTCATTCTTTAGGAACATAAAGTTGCTGAACCTGAGCAACTGCAGCAACTCCAGATCATAGCACTGCCCCCACAGGCTCGTACAGTAGGCACTGTGAGAAGAAGCTTGTACCTATTTGCTTAGTTAAATCCAGGTGGTGACTTATTTTGTCCAGCTAGTGTAATAACCAATAAAAGCTGGATAATATTTCGTATTTAACACTTGTCTTAAAGTTGCAAGCGGATGTCTCTCCTTGGAGGAAATACACCAGTGGCTTTTGTTTTTGACAGCTGATCAGATTAAGATGTCACTGAGGGCGAGGGTTAATCTCATCAGGGTGAGGGGTCACAGAGTTTGTGAGGGATCCTTAAGATGAAATTGCAGCATCAGAAAGACGGGTAGAGTCTACCTCTGTGTTCTCTGTATTAAACATTTAAGCTTATTTTTAGTCAGTCTTTCATTCATTTTTTGCTTACATATTCCTCATGGTACAGGCCTCAACAATAATCAAAAAATGTAAACAATCAAATTCTGATTTCATAAAATATCAAAGCTATCACTCCAGTCATTAAAGCCTTGAAGTCATTATTTGTTCATAGAGATGCACATTGTATATTATTACAGAATATGTGTGGTGTGTGTGTATTTTACCCATGAATCTTCCCAAAGCCAGTGATAAGTGTGGTCCCATATCGAGCTTTAAACTCCTGGAAGCGACTCCCATCTGTCAGTCGACTGACCACCTGGACACACAGCCCAACAAAAACAAACATATGAAATGAGATAGTTTCATAATTTATTAATCTGGCTGCTCGTTTTTTGTTTTTCTTTTTTCCTATCAACGATGTTTGTGCATCATAAATATTTTGTTCTTATACATTTCAAAGAGACCACCCACGCCTGAGTCAAGCATTTTTTTTTTACTTTTGTAATTTGTATTTTTCACACTGTACCATTTTAGCATCCAGACTGTAGTTATAACTTTTAGGAGCCAGCCCCAGCAGCTCCTCTGAACCATACAGAGGCTCCTCCTCCTCTCTCCTCTTCTCCTCATCCTCTTCTTCCTCAGGCAGCTGGAAGTTGAGGGTAGATATGATGTTTCTGGTGTAATCGTACGCTTCTTTTTCCTCCCAGGCAAAATGGTCCACGCAGCCGCTCACTCTAAAACAAGAACAGAAACTTCAGACTCTCTTTTTTTTCTTGAATACCAGAGTATTTACAGCTTGTTTGCTTCATGGACACAAATTTACTCTGCATGAAGTCTGGCTCCTCCCAGGTCTTCTGGCGTGACTTCCTCTCCCGTGGCGGCCTTGACGAGCGGCGGTCCTCCCAGGAAAATGGTCCCTATCCTGTGCACCATCACTGCCTCTTCTGCCATAGTGGGGATGTAGGCTCCGCCCGCAGTGCACGAACCACACACCACCGACACCTTCAGGTTTAAAAACAGTCTATATGTAACCAGGGTGACCATATCCTAAAAACCCAAAAAGAATACAACTGGCTTCGTTGGGAATATTTTGCCCTTATTAAGTTGAAATTTTGAATTTTAAAAGTAATCACTCTGTCAAGTCTCATGCACATTCTTGCACATTCTCTGTTGCATATTTTCACTGCATATTTGACTTAAATATATATGTTTTTTTTTTTTAATTTCTTCCTTTTTGCACATAATTTTTATATTCCTATTCCTAATATTTCTAATTTGTAGTTACTTGACATCTGTTCTTTTATATAGTTGATATTGAATGTTTATTCTTACTTGTTTTTTCACAAAGAGAGAAGAGTTAAACCGAAGTCAAATTCCTTGAATGCTTCTTAAAGATATTTGGCAACAAACGCGATTCTGATTCTGAAATTTTTGACATTTTGTCACAAAATTCTGACTTTTTCAAAATAATTTTGACTTCACTGTCTCAGAATTTTTACTTTTACCTCCAAATCTCAACTTTTTAACTCATAATTTTAGCTTTTTATCTCAAAATTTTGACTTTGATATGGCCTACAAAAAGTTCTCAACAAAGCAAATTTTGATTCACGTTTTTTTTTACTTGCTAAAATTGGGCTACTATAATAATGCCACAGCACAGGCTTGAATAAAAAGAATAATATATGTATATTCATTATTATTTATAAATATAAGTAATGCCTCAAAATCTTAGTGAGAATGTAGCCCAGTGCTGCACATTATTAAAAAACATTAGTGGTCTATAGAACAACGTGAGAAAATTTTTTAGGGAATTTTATAAAATCCTCCCAGACATAATTTTGCTCCAAAAAGGACGATGTACGATAAAAAGAGGACATTTGGTCACCATAATATACAACAGCAGTTCAATTCTCATACTGATCTGTTCACTTCTATCTGAATGTCAGACTTTTCAATTTCAATAAGACCCTCAAATTCAATGATTTGTAAATGAAATGCCTCGAAATGTGAAAAATGAAAGACAAATGTATCTGACTTAGAACAAATAAATGAGAGAATAGCTTGAGATTATTCACTTTTGGTTTACACAGCTCCAAAAACTAACTCCTTAATGCATACTAATTATTGTGTTATGTGGAACAAACCCTGACTTTTTTTTGTTTCTTACCTGTGGGATCTTCATAGCTGACATGATGGCTTCATTGTAGAACGTCCTTCCTCCTTGTTTTTTATCTGGGAAAATCTCTGACTGCAGGTTTATACACAAACACAGAATCAGAGTTTAGCACAGTACGCAGCAAAATTAAGATCACTTTCAGACTCTTGGAAAATGGTTCATTATGGATTCAGGCAGAGCTACAAGGAATAAGGTGTGTTTTTATGAGCTTACCTGCAGTGGTAGAAAAGCTCCTCCAGAGTCGACGAGGTAAACACAGGGAAGACGGTTCTGAATCGCTACTTCTTGTGCTCGTAGCTGCTTCTTGACTGTGATTGGATAAGCTGTTCCACCTTTCACTGTGGCGTCATTGGCAATAAACACGCACCACAAACCGTTAATACGGCCAATTCCTAAATAAATACAAACACAGAAAGGTGGTACACAGTCAGTTGAATACACGTCTGTCACAGCTGCATAACCACAGAGAGGTAAAAGGTTCACATCTGAAATAAAAGAAACTGACACGTTTAGCTGTAGCAACACTCATCGCATGATACAGTCTATAGTTAGTACCAAAGATACAGATGCAGCGAGTGGTTTCTGACCAGTCAGGCAGCCGGCTGAAGGGATGTCCCCGTACGGCAGACCCAGACCAGCAAACGGAGACAGCTCCAGGAAGTCCTCGTCATCCAGCAGGAGGCCGAGTCGATCCCTCACCAGCAGCTTCTTGTTCCTCTGAGTGTGTCTGGCTACAGCATTTGCTCCTCCACCTTTCCTGACCTTTTCACTCAACTCTACAAACCTTACAGGAGACGAGAGAAAAAGAATTATCAGAGTGTATAATGTAGTTACAATCAGAGGTGAAAAAATAAACCAACAAGAGGAAAATCTACTTTTTATGGCAGGTGTTGCTGTTTCGGAGGTTTGCTTCATAGACATGTTGCTGGATGGGATGGAGAGGTTGTTTCAGCACAGGGAAGGCACTGCGCAGAGATTTCCTCTTACGGGCTGCAGAGCTCATATGGCGAACTTGACATTGCTCAGCCAGACTGTAAAAGAGGAAGCAAACATTTTCAACTTTATGGTAGAAAAACTAAACAGCTGCACCCAGACCCAGGGATAGTACAATATCTGCCACTGAGGCACAGATATTAAACAAAGTCAACCCCATTTGCTGTTCCTTTATCTAATGCTGATCTGCATATTCTGTTCAAAATTAAGGACAAGTCCCAAACTAAGCACAGATTTCTACTGCGACAGTTATTAAGTCCTGTACTGTAGTCAGATTACACAGAAAAGAGCATGTCAAAAGACAACAAAATTAACTAAGGTTAGGAGCAGACGTGAAGAAGATCGTCGTGAATCTGTGCTCGATTGCTCTTCCTGGATGTATGTAGATGACGTAATTGTTGTGCCTTGCTGAACTTAATTATAAAATTGAGTCTTGATTTCACAAACTGAAATTGAATTTTACATTTTTGATTTTCAGGAATACAGAGAGTTGAATTTTCAATTAGGTAAAATCCAATTTCTAAGCAAATTCAATTCAATTTCAGCTCATGCTTTTCAATTAATTTCTCAGTGGCACAAATCTCAACCCATAGATACATATCTTTCTTTATAAGGTTATAATAAAACATTAACTACCTTTTAGCTATGTTTTTAGTTTGTTTGTTTTTTTGACTCACAAAACTATTTTAGTTAAAGTGCTTTAAATGTTGTATCGCCATTATCCTGTCCTCAGCTTCAGGGTAAACCTGGATTAAAATTAAGATACGTCACCATTGTATTGGTATCGAGATGGCAATTCAAGGTATTAATATCCCAATATCAAGATATAAATGATGTAGATTTTCCCAGCTCACCCTGCATGTAAAGCTCAGACAGTCACATGATTATTGGCAACTTCCTGTTAATGTTGATGACTGACAGTGAGCTCTAATCAATGAACCCCACTTTCTACATCCTGTTATATTATGATGGTTTTATTTTTCTAAAAAAATTCTTAGTTTTCTCTGATCCCAGAGTCATATTGTATTGTATCGATATCAAGAATTCTGGCACTAATATCAAGACATGAAATTTTGTTCATATCGTTCAGCCCTAGTTAAATTATTTTTTTAGCTTGCTTGATTTAAAACTAGAGTTGTCTGATGTATCTATATTGCAAATTTCTCTGTCAATCACAGATAATCTCTTAATTGATGTCATGGCTGTTCAACATTGGGAGCATTCCAGGTAAAAAAAATGAGAAAATGAAATATTCACAAAGTAATTCCCAGAAAACTAATAAAGGAAGTTTAAAGGTAATCAATCACCTGTAGTGTCTTTCCTCTGTTGTGTTCCTTAACATACATGATGACACTGGGATGGAAGAAGGCATTAAGACAGGACACACTCTTCCTCCACTGCACACACTCCTTTTAGGGACAAACAAGAAATAAAACAGGTGAGACTTCCATGTATTGTCAGGTAACTAACCTAAGAGATAAAAATAGAAACACTCTGTCACTTTGCTGACCCCTGATCATGTCTAACCCGTTTTTACTGTTAACTATTGTTTCTTTGTTGTGGTTTTCTTTTCATCAACATTATGTGTCAAACATGTGAATCTTGCAAAACAATAAAAACAACCAGACTTTATCAGTTCTACATGAACTACATGTCCCAGAGTGTGGAAGTACACACTGTACACACATTTAATTCATGTTAAAAAATATTAACCTCAAATATATGTGTACAAGCATGCAGTTTAGTAGTCTTTTAGTACCATATGGAAGATGATTGGTGAACAGTTAGTGTATGTATAGAAAATGTATGTCAAAGGTCGTAAACAGCACTTAAAGAGATAAATGTACGGTGTTAATGAGGATAACTTGTTATTTATGAGGTGTCTTACCTTGCCATGTGTCGGTACATTTCTGTCAGTGTCTGCTGCAAGATAATTAATCATAAAAATAACAGAAAATTAGCTTTAAAACAACGTTTGTACCATTAAATCCACAGACTGTTTAGTGAGCAGCAGCTACACTGAAGCAGCCACGTTCTTCTTCGTCTTCATTGGTCTGTTGACGCTTAGAGAGCAGCACCGCACTCTATCGCCACCTACAGGAGAGACGGCGAAACGTATAATAACAATGAAGCTTAATTTACAAAATAAATCACCACTACTGAACAGATGTGATGCCAACCTTAGTTCAAAGTAGGATTTTAAATATTCATAAAGTGTAGTTATATACACTGGTCTCATATGATTATATTTATCTAATCTTTTCCATTTTTTGTCCTTCTATGGCCCTTTTGTATAATATGATAGCTACCTCATAATTCACTAATCTCATTTAATTTTTGTAACTCCTTGAACAGCCAAGCTCACTGTGTTGTGTTCGAGTTTCCTCTTTTCCCTTTTTTTCTGTCTTCTTCTTATTTATCTTTAACCTCATAAAAAAATAAAACTCATTGTATTTCACTGAGAAACTGATTGTCTATATGTGTATGTTTCAAAACTCAATAAAAAAAAGTCTGGGAAAAAATTTCATGGAGTGGACTACCTACCATGACATTTTTTAATTTATTAGAAAATAGTTAAATAACTTCCCACTTGCAATATTGATACATCCATCGACTCCTCTATCTGTAGTGACATATCTTGACCACTAGATGGAACGGTTCATTCATTAATTCAAGATTTATTTACCTATGATATTAATTTCTTGGACTTCAAACTGTTTCTTTCTTCAGAGTAATTTACATTTTCTTATTTCATATTTTTTCTTGTTGAAAAAAAAATTATTGATTCTGTTTTTTACACTTTGGGAATTTTAAATTTGCATGTCTCCTGCAGTCTGAGATGCATCAATAATACTGCCTTGAGTGATTTATTCAAAAAAGGCTGCTCTCTGTTTGATATCTAATCTTATTAAATACCACAGTGATTTTTTCAATTGTTGATTGTTGTTGCTGGTAACTGTATGATTTTTTTGTACATAGATATGGACCTATGGGTATGGAATGAAGTATAATGTAAAGCAATGGATGAATGAAGCTCAATAGCTTGGTTTTAAATAACCGATCTAAAAATGCTTTTTGATTGTTTGTTATTGTGACGTTTACATGTTGCATACTAACAAAATATTTTTGAGCAAAACTACATTAAAATTTCAACTTTTTTCAGAGAAGTTAGCATGTTTCCTTCATGTCAACACTCAATCAGTTAGTTATGTTTTATTTATATGGCAACTGTTGTCTCAGCCAAATGCAACTCAAAACACTTGACAGCAGCTGAAATAGGGCAAAAAAGAAAAAAGAAAGACAAAACGTGAAAATATTGAAAATGCAGAAAGGGAAGTTACTGGTGCATGCCATTAGCAACAAGGCTGTGAAAAAATTAAACAACAACAAAAGAAAAACCATACAAAACAACTACAATGAAAAAAGTTTAAATGAAAATTAAAAGGAAAGATGAACATCTAAAAGTCAAGAGTCAAAGAAGAATCACAGGTTCAAAACATAGCAAGTAAATTGAACTCTTCAAAAGTAAATTATGTTCAAGTCAATATCAATTTTATCCCTAAAGATTTTGATTTTATATGTACCATTTTGTTTTCTTGAATATCAAAATTATACCATTGTCATGAGAAAAGAAGATTTTGACCTAAAGATCTAAAAATCTGAGTCAGAATAAGAACAGCCTTTATTCTTCAAGTATCTTCCAGAGGAATACAAGGAATTTGTCTTTGGTTTTGGTCTGTACAAACATGAATAAATAAACAATAAATATCAAAAACATACAAAAAAGAGCTCAAGTAATTAAGATTAAAAACTTTTGTTCAAAAAAGGAAAGCAGGATTTCATCAACTTGAATCACCAGGTATGCTTGAACATACAAGGAATATGTTTTGCTATACTGTGCTCTCTTGTTCAAGGTAATAATAGTAAGGCATAAATGAGAGAAGACAGAAAAATAATAACAATAATAATAGTTATTTACCTTTAGAATATTACCAATAGTTATAAACAAAAAGAATAACAATAGATAAGACTAATATTTACAGACTGTGTTAAATAATGAAATAAAAAAAATGAGATTTCAGTAACTTTGATGATATTTTATTGCAGGACAATTGAGAAATTAAAATGTATGGATGCAAACATCATGTTTTAACTATCCAGAGAATAGAAATAAAAGTTATTCGATGTTCCACAATTAAGACCACAGGCTGCATATAGATAAAATAATTATCTTTACATAATCAATCATCTTCCTGAATGTGATCCTTTGGTCTTAAATCTTTTTGGGGGGCCACTGTGGTGAAGGGGCCCCTGGTTTGTACGGCCCTGCTGGTACAGACGGATTGAGAGCAGTTGGAGGAGGAGGAGGAGGAGGAGAAGGAGGAGAAGGGGGAGGAGGAGTGTGTTTGTCGGGCAGACAGTCAGTCAGTGAGGACCGGAGTCCCAGCGGCAGTTTTGGAGACTCTACGCCGGGAAAACTACGTCAAATACGGGAGAAGTCAACAGGGGGAATCCGCGATGAGTTGGGGAACGGAGCTCTGGGTGAGTTTAAACTCT